>VDFB02281492.1:529124890-529135956 GCA_007258455.2 Sequoia sempervirens | reverse complement strand
TGTATAGATAAAGAGAAGCAATAGGGGTTTAGGGTATAGGGTTGAGGGATTAGGGTGGAGGACCTATAGGGTTGATGGTTTCTATGGTATTAGGGTTTAAGGGGTGACGATTGAGGGATTAGGGTTGATGGTAGAGAGTATTGGGTTGAGGGTATAGGGTAGTTCAAGGTTTAAGGGTTTATGGTTAAAGGGTTTAGGGTTTAGGGTTTAGGGTTGATGGTAGAGGGTTTAGGGTATACATTTGAGGGTATATGGTTGAAGGATTAGGCTGAGGGTCCAATGTAAAGGGTAGAGGGTATAGGGGTTGAGGGTTTAGGGTTTAAGGATTGAGGGTTGAGGGATTAAGGGTTGAGGGTTAAGAATTGAGGGTTGAGGCTTTAATGTATAGGGTAGAGGGTAGAGGGTTTAAGGGTTTAGGGATTAAGGGTTGAGGGTTGAGCTTGAGAGTTGAGGGTATAGGGTATAGGGTCTAGGGATTAGGGTTGAGGGTCTAATGTATAGGGTAGAGGGTATAAGGATTGAGGGATTAGGGTTTAAGGGTTGAGGGTTGAGGGTAGAGGGTTGAGGGTTTAAGGGTTGAGGGTTGAGGGTTTAGGGATTAGGGTAGGGAGTTTTCTTAGATTTAAGGGTGTAAGGGTTGAGGGATTAGTGTTGAGGGATTAGGGTTTAGATAGAGGGTAGAGGGTAGAGGGTAGAGGGTTTAAGGGTTTAGGGTTTAAGGGTTGAGGTTTGAGGGTTTAGGGTTGAGTGTTTAAGGGTTTAAGAGTTTAGGGTTGAGGGATTAGGGTAGAAAGGGAGGGATGGATGGATAGAGAGGAGAGAAGAGGAGGGAGGGACATAGACATATGAGGGTTGAGGATCTAATGTATAGGGTAGATGGTTGAGAATAGAGGGTATAGGGTTGAGGGATTAGGGTATTGGGTTGAGGGTACATATGGTTGAGGGATTGGGGTTAAGAGTCCAATGTATAGGGTAGAGGCTATCGGGGTTGAGGGTTTAGGGTTTGAGGGTTGAGGATTGACGGATTAAGGGTTGAGGGTTGATAATTGAGAGTTGGGTGTTTAATGTATAGGGTAAAGGGTAAAGGGTATAGCATTTAAGGGTTGAGGGTTTAAGGTCAAGGGTAGAGGATTGAGGGTATAGGGTTGGAGGATTAGGGTTGAGGGTCCAATGTATAGGGTAGAGGGTAGAGGGGTTGAGGGATTAGGGTTTAAGGGTTGAGGTATTAGGATAGAGAGTTTACTAAGTGGGTCTAAGTGTTGAGGGATTAGGGTTGAGGGTAGAAGGTAGAGGATTGAGGGTAGAGGGTAGAGGGTTTAAGATTTTAGGGTTTAAGGGTTGAGGGTTTAGGGTTTAGGGTTGAGTGTTTAAGAGTTTATAGGGTAGAGGGTAGAGGGTTTAAGGGTTGAAATTTTGTTAGGTCTCAAAAATGTTGGTTTAGAAAATGCAAGAGGTTGTCAAGCTCTTGGTATGTTTTAGGCTAATGTACAAGGCCAAATGATGAATTTGAACCTTCTTCTCTTTAAGCTTTGCTAGACCTAGGTGGGTATACCTAATGTAAGTGAAGCAGACTTGAACTATGTGTTTCCTACTTAAGCAATCTATCCACAATGGAAATTGGAAGTGGAGAGATGAAAGTTTAATAACTACTCCTATTGAAATTTGAGATGTGAAAGTTTGAATAAGATATTATAAAATTCCAAAATGGAATTGGTGTGACCAATGCCTACTTCTGTTGGGCTAATGGAGTCAAGAGGAAAATAATATGTGTCCTATTTATGGATACAATTCGAATTGTTTGTCACTTTTATGAGTTTATGCCTGACATAAATGTGCAGGGATGCAATTATCAAGTTCTTCTTATTGATCCAAATGACCTTTTCCCAGATAACTGTGATTAATTAAAAGAATTTAATCCTTCCTTGAAGGAGCCAGTTAATTGAACCAAACAAGAGTAGCAAATGTGCTATGATAAATTGAAAATATCCTTGATACATCAATTTAAATAGAAGGAAATCTCAACCTTGGAGAAAATTGGATAATAGTTTCAATTATTTCAACAAACAACTAACACCATAATTGGATCACCAAATTTATGCATTCTTCTCCATTATATAATTTTAAAAGATTTTACAATATAGAACATGATATTCTGTTGAGGCGACTGACCAACCTATCCAACTACCTAACCTAATGCTCTAATCTTGATAATACGATTTTATCTCACATATATACATTGCACTTTTAGGGTTATGACCCTTTACAACACCCATTTGGAGTAACTTTTCTTTTCGATGTAGCTCTTCATTTTCGATAAAATAAAATATTTAATTAGTTTCCTTTGGAAAATTAAATATTTTAACTTTAATCTCCATTTGTGCATCTTCACAAAAAAATAATTTCAATAATTATCCTTCGCAAGCAACCTTTGTTCTTCCACCAATAAATACTTTAGGTAAAATTAATTACCCATTTTATAAATCCTTTTGGTGAAAATTAATTTCTCCTACTTGCAATTTTCACCCTATTGAATAATATACTCTTTGGATAAAATAATCACCCATTTCCCTGAATTGCATAGAAAAATATTTTACTTAGTGAGAAAATACTTTATGCTTTACTCGTTCATTTGATAATTTTTTACCTTTATATATTCTTTTGGCATTTTCATTGCACCCGCTCACTTCTTCCACCTTCACCGCAAACACCGCACGCAAATCATGTTACCACATACCCGCACTTCCACGCAACACCGCAGGTAGATTTGAGAACCCCCGCGGGAACACGGGAAAGGTCACCGCTCACTCGCATAGGCATTTGGGTTTTTACCTCTGTTCTGCAGTCTTCTATCCTTTCTAAGAAATGTGATCATGATTCAACTGTACTGGAAGCACCTGTCGGGCATGAACCAGTAGACCATTGCTATGTCAAGCTAACAAATGAATTCCTGAGATATACAAACATCCTTTGCTTTCGAGCCCTTCATCTCAATGTGGTTGTATATAACAAATGGTCTTCTTCAAGTTTTAGAAATCGACCCTAAAATGATGTGTATAAAAAGAAATGCCATTTGCTTCAAAGTTGGGTTTTCCATCCTGTATTTTAATGCTTCATCCTTTCTTCCATCTATGAATCCAACTAATCTCTAATTTCTCCAAAAAGGTTTGTTGACCCAGTTAACAAATCATCTCAAATTGTGCGGCCTTTCAATGTGACCACGACAACATAAACCTGTCCTCCCTGATGCATTATTCTCATATTGACTTTAGGGTTTCAATTAAGTATTCTTACAGAATGCGAGAATAGCCCGTACTCATCCCCTCCCAGTGGTCATTAAATAGATATGCCTGAACATTGTATTCCTTTGCACATGCAGGAATAGGCTATGAGCCAAAATCATTTACAGATGAATATATCTGTCTGAGAAGTTTGAAAATAATGTCTATCTGGAAGACATATATTCCCATTGAAGCAATGTAAGGCTTCATCTTACCTTCACGTGGAGATAACCCCAATATCGTTGTATCAACTTCCATTTCCCTCAAATCAGCTCCCTTGGGCTTCTCACTAAAAGAAAGCAATCGACCTCTACCATCTATTTTCATCAATCCATAATCAGATGTGCGAATATCATTCATTGGGACACAGGAGATTGTTACATCAGTTACAGTATCAATGTTCCTCTGTATAAATTCCATGTAGTCCATACAATACAAATGATCATCAGACAAAATCAGGACATGTTCTATATGCTTTCTTGTGGCATCCTCATATTTTTTCAACTGTGACTACTTCATCTTAGATATGTCTTAACATTTTAAACTCAATTTTAATCATTTTGGATCATGTTCATTTGTTGTATGCACCCCATGCCTGATAGCTATAGATATACGAGCAATTCCAATGTTTCCTCCACTGTAATCATAGCCATTCCTCGAATTCCATAATCTTTACCGTGGCCCTTGATCATAGAAAAACAATCAATGGTCGATCCCTAGTCGAGTCAAGCCCATTGCCCATTCTATTCTCCAGTTGAGCCCTAGTCGCAGCTCCTTCATTCACCACCGGTCCTTCCTTTCAACCATCCAGCTTGCCAGGGATAGAGGCTGATTGAACCTGGATTGCATTTCCAATAGAATCAATGAATTAATCATTAAAAAGTGTGCTATCAGTGTTTCTTTAATATGAATTTTGAAGATGTGTATGTTATTAGTTTGAATGCAAAAACTAGCTAGATATATATCTATGATGTAGGTATATATATTTACTAACTTTCCAAAGTACCAGGTCTGGGAAAATTATGTTGAAGGCCAAGAAGTTGCGAATGGAAGCGCTTCTGATTCAACATCGAAGAAGGAAGTCTTGAAGGGGATTATTGCAAGTTTTGTACTAGGGTATTATGCCTCTCGTGTTTTGCAACATCTAAATTTCCTGTAAATAATGTAGGTTCTTGTTACAGAAGTTCTTGATGGTGGGAGATTTTATGTTCAAGTTGCTGGCAATTCTAGAGTTTCTTCCATTCAGCAGCAGCTAGCTAATTTGAGTCTCGAAGAAAAGCCTCCTGTTGTAGGCTTCAATCGGACAAAGGGAGATATTGACATATTGTTCTTGCACAGTTTAGTGCAGATGGTTCCTGGAACAAGGTAATGGTGAGTTTTTTTTTTTCAAAAATTATCCGCTTTCATTGAGCTTGATATCTTCATTAGGATTTCTCATCCTTTGGTGTTTTTCTTAGAGTCAGGTGTTAATATTATTACAGTTGTTTAAGTTGTCCATTTGTTACTTCTGTGTTCAACTATATAGGTTGTTAATGCTCCCCGAGGAGGAAGTATAGCCTCTCCAAAAGATTTATTTTAAGTGTTTTACATTGACTATGGTAACCAAGAAAATGTTCCTTACAGTAAGATGTGACCATTGGAGGGATCTGTTTCTTCTGCCAGCTCATATAAATACTTCACAAAACAAGCTTATGACGCTTTTGTCTCTGCAGTAAGTGTTTCGAGACAACTTTAACTTTATGCAATTTTAATATAATTAGTTTCTATTTCTGAAAATGCAAGGTTGATATAGGTCAAAGAAAGCATTGTAAAACAGACGTTACTAGATTCATCAGATAAGATCCTGCCACCGTGTTGGCGAGGGAAAAAAAGATCAGGTGAAGGGATTTGTTAATTTGTTCATATTTCACACGTGCGAATTCATGTTTATGAATCTTACTGTAAATTTCTTATGTTGTACAGATTATATGAATTAGGCTAAATATACCCTATCATCCAACTCCTGTGAGTTTACCAAATCCATTGCAGATGTAACATCATACTACAAATTCAAACCACTAACATTCAACTTCAAAAGCTCCTCACCAAATATCAAAAATGCAAAGTTGGAAATCTATAATCAGTGTAAGAATGCCTAAACTTTAACATCATGCAAATTTCATTCCTTAAAATTTATTACAAGGTGACTAGGGTCGAGACAGAATACCTCAAACTATCTATTGTTCAATATTTTATGAATTCTTCACTAATTGAACATACTAACTAACCTTCACATATGACCACATATGACTAGAATGCCGATGTCTGTTTAGGGATACTTGACGGCAGCAAAATTGGACCTTACAATGTAATTGGAGGCAATTGGAATTTTATATGGTATATGTGGTATTTACTTCTTCTAGGTTGTGTTTATGAAGCTTTTATTCCTTGTTCAGAAACTTTAGGCATTCATGTGCCAGATGCCACTAAGGATTTTATCTTGAGCATTAAAGCATTCTTTTTAATATTTATCTTAATGTTGAATTTGGTTTTGCAGACATATCTTTGCAGGGTTATCTTGTGGTTCATGACAATGGCAACAACCAGATTGGCTAGACTCGCAATTTCGCATGGATTGCATGAAGTTACTCAAGTTCTGAATCTTCTCCATTTCCTGATTATAACTTTGTAGTTTATAGAATGAAGTGTATTCTTTTATGCTTCATGTGATTTTGTCATAGAAGGTTTTGGGTGAACTGAGTGTGGTCAATTGTAGTTTTTGTTTTGTAATAAATCATTTATCAATTCATTTCAACAATTTTGGAAGTCATCATTTCCTCTAATATTTTGTGAACTTGCAGTACTCATATCCTTCGTGCTTAAAATATATTATATCTTCTTCCTTTTATGTCTTGGTATAGCCTTTGATAAAGACATTATAGGTAAACATGAATTAATACTGTTGCACTTGTGTTTGAGAATGCTCACATCCCATGGTGGTATGTAGATTATTTTTGAGTGTTTGAGTACATTATTTAACTCTGACGTTGTTTTCTCCTTTACATTTTGTTTACCCAAATAACTCCAACTCAGGTAACCTGAAATGCCAAAACAATTTATTTCTGTGTAGCAATAAAAAAATGTCAAAAATTGTGGACAGATCTAGTTCATATCCATTGTTTTCCAAAATAAATTTCAGTCTACTAAAATGGCCACATAGGCTAGAAGATGGACGGGTTTCTACTAAAGTCTAATTTCTTGCAATTCTATAGGATTACTAGAAATTCCTCACCTCAATTGTTCCTTTGTTAAAATAATTAAAAATTGTGATGAGAAAAATTTAACAAGGGTTCAAAAAATAATAGGTTGGGGAAGATTATGAAAACTGAGAAAAAAAATTAGAAATGAAGAAAATGATGAGATGGAAAAAGATTACAATTTGATAAGAATTTCTGACATTTTCTATAATATTTCCCATTTTTCCTTGAGTCTATGGCTCTTGGTTCCCTTTAACCTGCACAAAAATTCTCAGCTAACAGAGGCAGATTATTGTGATCATTTTCCCACTACTAGAAAGTAGTGAAATAATGAGCAGGAAATTAAATTACAATTTGATAAGCATTTCTGACACTTTCTGTGACTTTTGCCATTCTCCTTTTAGCTTGCATTCTTTGTTGCCTCTATCATGCACACACTTCCAAGCTAGCATAAGCAGCTAATTGTGATCATTAGCTCTTTCCCATAGGGAATTTCTCTATGTACTTTAAAGTTTAAGTTTTAAAGGTGATTAATCATTCCAAGCACTTAGAAAAGAGATAAATTGGCACTTTACAAGAGAGGACATTTCAAGAGGCGTAATATGCTTGCAGAGGAAATTCTTTTTTCTACATAATCCTCGAAACTAGAACTCACAGATATTTGGTTGAAAGGATGGATGTTAATTTGCTGACCAATATCCCCTTTTAGGAAGAATAACACATACGTGTTGAAATTGTCCTCATTTTTCTGGTCGCCTCTATTTGCAGAGAAGCTGCAAATACAATATCTAAACAAACCAAAAGTGGAAACCAGATTCTACAATTAAAGAATCTTCCTACCTACACTTTTTTTTTAATGCTCTTTTAGCTTGTATGGGTATCAAGGGTTTCTACTATTAAATAAATAGATAATGAGGCAGTCAGTCCTATTGTTCCAAGCCTCAACTGACTTGAGGTGAGGAATAGCAGTTTTAGCCATTATTTTAGAAATCTTGCAAAATGTCAAAATGTAGTGAAGCCTTGCTGGAGAAGATCTAGTTCACACATTGAAATTTTTTTGCTATGTCGGGTGTTTAGAGCATGCCTTTTTGATGAGTATTTTACAAGGTAGTTAGGAATGTATATTTACCTTTCACAATACTGCTTGCTCTTTTTTATTAGATCCAGAAGGAGGTTGCTCAATCTTGTAGTCCACAATAAGAAAACTGTATCATAAAGGGAAATTTGACTATAGACATCGAGGAATTTGACTTTCTTCATTGCGAATAATATTACAAAATAGTTAATTATCTCTTTGGAGCTTTTTGAATCTCTCAAAGCCTGATGTTAAACTGTTGAGTACTGGTATGCTATCATTCTTTATATAATAAAAGCCCTTTAAGCTTCGTCCTTGGTAACTGGAACCATCAAAGGGTTCTATTCATTGCTAGTACCTACAACATAGCGAAAATATAAGTGATGATTGATGTGCAATTTCCGTATGTTCATTCTTATCACATAGGAGACTAGTGAAATCTAACTGCTTCTAGGCTTATATACATGTGGAATTCTGGGATCACGCCTCGTGGTTTCCTTGCATTAGTCTCCTATTTTGTTGCTGGTAAGACACCATTGATTGATTATAAAGTTCATTTTTTATGTCTCTAGTCCATATTTTCAATGCAACTTTCTCTTTTTTAAGATTACCACTTCCACTTCCATTCATTCCACTTATTTTGACAAGATTTAGCATTTTTGAACTTCAGCTTTATTGCAAGTCAGCAATTACAATTATTGTTTGAATTGTGATGTCATAAGAAGTGTTTGTTCGAAACTACTAAGAGAAAAATGCATTTTTTTCTATAAATTTGGGCAGTAGCTAACAAGCAAAATATCGTTCTCCAATGCTCACATCCAATGTTGAAACCTACAGTTTCTGCATGTTTCTAGATCATATTTTAATGCTTGGAGCATGCCCCAGATGCCTCCACAATTTCTAGTTAACAGAAAACTTGATGAGATGGAAACTCTCATCCATAAACTTGAATAAAACTTGGAGGTTAGACATAATGATCAGTTTAGAAAGATCAGAAAGGTCCTAGCTTGTGAGTGTAACTGTAGACCAGTCATGAGCTTAGGTTGTATTGGGAAGTTCTTAAATTTTACCAATTATTGAGGCAACGGTCCAAGATAGACTTGAAGAATTGAATCAAGGAGAAGTCAAGTTTTAAAATTAGAGTTAGAGGTCATACAGAGGAAGAAGTCCCATTGACAGCAACTAAGAGCTGAGAATCTATCATCAGAGAAAGCATGTTATTTAAAAAGGGTATTGATCTCAAACACCTTATCCCTCATGTCTCTTTATTACTATCATTCTATT
The DNA here is from genome assembly GCA_007258455.2 of Sequoia sempervirens. Lineage (NCBI taxonomy): Eukaryota > Viridiplantae > Streptophyta > Pinopsida > Cupressales > Cupressaceae > Sequoia > Sequoia sempervirens. The sequence continues at coordinate 529,127,083 of VDFB02281492.1, read as the reverse complement.
TCAGTACTTCTTAATCTATCAACTCCAATATCTATCATTGTTGTGCCTAGCATGGGTTCCATTCTGTATCAAAATCTATTTTCCCTTTGTTCATCTTGGCAGCTACAAGCACCTTTCATTTCTTTTACTAAAAGAACAAACAATTTTCCCCAAATACAAGAAAGATGACATGGATATGGATTATGGTTAGTGTTTTAACTATGCATATATGTGCTACTCTTTATTCAGAGAGGCAGAAGCCATACAAGTTCCAAGTATATCCACAAATCATGAAGCAGCATTGTTGAGGCTGCAATTTCCCCAAGATATGCCAAAGAGATTTCAACACTTGAAATACAGACAAGCCAATATCATTGTCACCAAAGTGTCATGCTGTTAAACTTTTTTTCTTTCAATCAACCAGCTCTGATAATCAAATTCATGTTATAGTAAAACTAGACACCATATATTATTTTGACAAATAAATCCTAAATAAATTCATACTTTAAAAAGCATTTCATTTTGATTATCCTTATACACCGGAATCGATCCACTAAAATTCAACTTTTACATAGCAACATACACCATTATCGATCCATATGAATTGATTTCTCTTAGACAATATTTGTATCAAATTCCTAACCATTCTCCTCCACAAAAGGACATCCCATTGCTTTATACAAAATGCCAGTTCTCCTTCAACAAGCTAGTTGATAACTCCTTAACTAATATCCCAAACAACAGCTCCCATCAGTGCAAATTGTTATTTTGTTCCATTCACCCTTAGTTATCTTTAGTGGATTTGGTACTTAGATCATCTTATTGTGCAATGGCAGTGCCCTGCATCACACTCTATCTTCATGCTCGTATGATTGCAAGCACACATGGACATACCTTAAAGTCATAATTGTCAATATTGTGATCCCTACTCAATGCATCTATTCTGCTACACATGCACAGAACGACAAAAAAGAAGATACATACCAACAAAATGCAAGAGTTTGTCTCCTATACTGTCCATATTTCTCTTTATCTCTTTCCCTTGTATAACTAAATAACATAGCCATTCATCGAAGAGTGAGATAGCTAAGCCAAATAGAAGCCTCTGGACACTTTGATTGTTGTGGTTGATACATTCTTATCACTTTAAGTTACTTCCATACATACCACATTGAATCCATTTAGAATGTTATCCTCCAAGGCACCGCTCAACCCTAGATTAGTGCTATCAAAGCAATTTTCCCTTTCTCATGGTTGTGGTATTCGAACAAATTTATCTTTTCAATCCTTATTTGTATTTTATAAGCCTGCCCACACATGGTATGACTACCAAAATTTTGTTCCCAAACACATGATCCTTTGTCCTACCCTCCTCAATAACTCCAAAAATCTAGTAGATTATGAGAAAATCCATGCTAGACATGTTGACTTAAGCAATGTTTTAGAAAATGATAGAGGATTCCTTGCAGAGACAAAGAGATGACTTAAAGCATCAAGAGGAAGTACCTGTGCATATGCTTGTACAAGTTGTGAAGATCAACTTTGAATTAAGCTTCATAGGATTGGGACCACATCGTCATATACCTCAGTCAATGCTATTATTGCAACTTAGAGATGTCTTAAAGCATCAAGAGGAAATACCTGTGCATATGCTTGTACAGGTTGTGAAGATCAACTTTGAATCAAGCTTCATAGGATTGGGACCACATTGTCATATACCTCAGTCAATGCTATTATTGCAACTTATCTTGTGGCTCCCACAATGATTAAACAGAAAATAAATTTGTTGTAACCATTTGTTGGTCAATGCAACAGTTTGCTGATGAACTGGTCAAGATTAATGCTTAAATGCTTCGCACTCATACATATAAGTCCCTCCTCTCATGTAGCTTTAGATATTTATTGTTTATTCTAGCATTAAGATTATAAGAATTGATCACAATGTATTTGACGATGAAGGAACATGGCATGTTTCATTTGAATTTAGTGGCTAGCTTAGCTGTATTTCCATTTTCCAATTTCTTAAAGAGCATCAGAAATATATTGAGAAAATTTTGGGATAACTTAAACAAGAAAAATGTTTTATTCATTGTCATTTATGGAATTGACTATCTGGGATCAAAAGTATGCCATAAGGAATGGTATGTAAAATCAAAGATTCATACCAATCTGTTTGGTGTAAGTCTGTATTGTTCTGTATGTTGCTTTTTTCTT
>VDFB02281492.1:529112360-529124790 GCA_007258455.2 Sequoia sempervirens | reverse complement strand
CATACATAAATACATACATAGAAGCATAATACATATGTACATACAACCCTACATACATACAAGCATACATGTACATGCGTAGATACAATCTTACATACAAGTAGGCATACACAAAATATACATGCATTGATACATACAGGCATACATACATACATACATGGCATACAAATATATAAAAATAAATTCAATAGAGTAGCATTTGACATAAAGAAAGACATAATGTGAGTGTAGTATACCGTGCTCACGTTATGTCTTGCTAGACATGCTCCCCACAAACAAAAAAAGCATGTCAAAACTGAGATATAACATGAGCGCGTTATATCTTGATTTGGGAATCCTTGAGCCTTGGGATTGGTATTTTCCTTGGAATACCAAACCAAAGGCTTGGAGGGAATTCCCAACAACCACAAACGTGTTTTTACAAATTCTACAAATTTTCACATAATCGGGTCCATGCTCACCGTTAGGATTGCACGTGGTTCAATATCAAACAAATTAAACATATGGATAATGTTAGGTTCTCTCTTATCTATCCAATGATGTAATTTTTTCACTTTTTGAAAATTTTAAGCCTTTCATCCATAATTTTTTTTGTTTGTATGTCTCCTTCTTGGCAAAAAGCAGTGTTTGGTGTTTTTTCATTATAAATTAACCGTACATAAAAATTTCAAATAAATTACATTTTTAGAAACTAGACTCCATTCTACAATTTTTTTTTTAATAAAATTCAATTAGTTTCCAAAATTCGTAGGGGTAGCATGGCCAAAATTATGTTTTTCAGGAAGTTTCCACTTCAAAAATTAATAAAAAATCAAACATTCATTAAAAAATTATCAGAAAAATCATGCATCAACTACATACTGTTAGCTAACTTCTGACCATAGATATTTTTAAAATATTACAAAAAAATTCACCGTACAAGGGTCGTACAAGAGTCGCTATGTTATGTTTTTCTGACAAAAACAACACAAATTTGTGTACGTCGCTCATTTGAACCCCTTAATCTCAACCATTTTAAAAATAAATTAGTAGTTTAGAAAGGAGACTCAGAGCACTTTGATCCTTTTTTTGTTCCATCTCAAAATTTTGAGTGTAACTATCTTCAATTTCACATCCAAGGTCAGTATTTCCTAATTTCATAAAAAAGTTGTCCACTTAAGTCCCCTTTTTGGGAACCATCTTTGTGCACTTACCTTGAAATATATTAATAAGATCCTAGAAAAGTGTGAGAGTGTGTTACAACACTTTACAACACTTTTTCAAGGCATCATAAAATTCTTATTAATTTGCAAGATCCCAAGACCTAATGTGAATGTGTTGACCACATTACAACACTAAATTAAGGTGATGTTAAGTCTAATTCATCATTAATTATTCCCAAATCAAGCAAGAAAAAGGCATACTTTTTTCCACACTACATTTAGCCCCCACTTTAGTGAGAGGATGAACTTGCTTCAAACTCACACTAAAGTAGACAATCAAGAGGGGTTCAATCATACCAATGCAGATGGAAAAGGATGACAAAGATCAAACCTGAGGTTGCGCAAGCCCCTAGGATCCAAGATCCTAAGTCAAACTGACATAAATGAAAAAGGACACACACAAGGAGTATAATATGCAGAAAAACAAGATACACAATCATACCATGTAAATGATTAAAATGAAGAGAAGTATAAATGAGAAAAAATAAAAAAGGTGGATCAAGCTTCAATAATTTTTCCAGCACATTGTGGATCAGATCTAGGTTGTTTGTCCAAAAATGCACTCACTCTAAGGTGACAAAACTCATGCCTGTCTTCCGGGTGAGAAGTCCTAAAAGGTGAGAAACATACACTCATGGTTGGTATGTACTCACACACATGTCAGTGGCTATGAGGAAAGTCATGCCTCAGAATGGGCTTCCCGCTCAACCATACCAAAGTTATACCTCCTGATAACTTTAATAAGGCACCATAATGAAAATGATTTTGTAAATGCTTTTGAGTGTCATGTAAAAAATTTGTTAAAGGGGATTTTTTTTTGTTCATGTAAGGTCTCGTCTTAGGGAAAATTGTGCCTAATGTCTCCAAGAGAGGACGTCCGTGCTAGGATCATTGCCCACTCGATGCTTCATTCACATCATGCCATGTCAATGATTGTACACTCTTGGACGACATCAATCCCAATGCGACCACCAAGAAGAGGAAACATCACAAGAAAAAATAAAAATCACACCATGAAATTTGCAAAAGGATATCATCTATGTATGCCCCCACTTTAAAGTGGTTGCTACACCATTACTATGAGCAATTTCTTTAAAGTAGATAATGATACATTCTAATATGAAAGAAGACATGAGAGTTAATCTTGGAAAGCCCTATGCCAAGTCATGTGTTTCCAAATTGAGCTACATCATGAATAAGTATGTCACATGTGATTCAACTTAAGGCATGTCATCCACATCCCAAGATTGCTATTATATGTTCACGAAAGGTTAACAACTAGCCAAAAGAGACAACAACAAGTGACATGTACGAGAACAAGGCTAACTAACCCCTTTCCCACACTTAGTGTAGGACAAAGGTGAGTTGAATAGGATGAAAGTACATATTAGTTAGAGGCATTAGGTGCTTCAACACAAGAAAGAGTACCATAGTCCTTGAGATGTTGAATTTTATTATTTAAAGTCTTAGATGAAAATAGAGGTACAAGGGAGATAACCCTAGACCTTTCTTGAAAGAGTATGATATGTCAGTTTGCTTCATGTGTGCATTGTATCCATGTGTAGGAGGGAGATTGTATCTGATACCATAACAATCGTCCAAGTCAGATGAAGGGGGTTTATACTTCTGAGAAGGATGGGCTTCTTTACAAGAACACAAATCCTTTTTAATGTTATGTGTCATCTCCCCATGATGGATGGGAGTTAGATATCCCCCATCACTATCATAGGATAATGTTGTTGATGTAGAACCAAGTTGAGAATATAAAACACAAGGTTGTTTTGGTTTAGGTTGTGATATTTCACTCTCCCCTAAAGGAGGGTTTGAAACCCCAATCATTACTAGAACTTGTGTCTAAAATGAATCATTTGTATATGACTCTTTGGACCATGAGGGTGAGAGTTTAGAAATTTTATTGAAAGGAGGCGTAGAATCTAACGACCCCCGATTGTCACTAAAGATTTTTGTTGTAGGTGAAGGATTAGCATCAACTTGTATAGGTTAAAGTTTTGATATAGGAATGAAAGTAAATTAGGGGAGTTGGAAATTTTGTGATCATTTGATTCATAACTTCATTCACCTGTGTCAATCGTGTATATCTTGTTGTTGTATTCAAACTTCATTGTGTGGTGAAGGGTAGATGGGACTCCTTTCATAGCATGAATCCATGGTCTTGCTAGGAGAAGATTGTATGCAAGGGGTCCTTGCATGATATGGATAGAGGTAGAAAACACTACAGGTCTGACCTCAATAGGTAATGTGATCATCCCTAGTGGTTTCCTATTAACATTGTCAAAGCCACGAATATGAGCATCATTAAGTTGAATGAGCTTTTTGTCCATGCTACAAACATTAATTTCTGCTCCATTGTCTATGAGAGTGTGCCTAACTAAAGTTTCTCTAATGTTCACCTTTATCATCAAGGGGTCATTGTTGTTTTGAATCTCAAGTGAGGGTAATTCATGTTTGGGGAATATGATTTTTAACTGGGTGACTTGCATGGGATGAGAGGAGGATATTAAATTATTCTATTTATTCTATTTCAAGTAAGATTGGATCTCCTCCTACTTTGTTTGCAACATTTCTTGAAATAGACACTTGAATGTAGGTGATAGTTGAATAAGTTGCCATACAAATATATTAGCAAGAGTCTTTTTAAGGTCTTCAACACCAGGTACTCTAGGTTGAGAAAATGTAATGGCGTGGGAGTGATGTGCAGTACCCTATATGTTGGAGTCACTAAGTTACAACTTAGCCACTGCAAAACATTGTGACGATTAGATTGGATCATGGATTTCAAGAAATCTCTTTGTTTTTTGTGTGATTCACTAGTGGGAGGTGACTTAGGAAGCTCACTAATTAAAGGATATCCCACTTGTATTGTAATAACCTCAAGAATCTTTTCTTTATTTGCATGAATTGTTAGTGAAGGGGATTCTAATGTCACTTTATTATCTTCACCTAGGGAAGGTTTAGTGTTTGAAGGATATGTGTCAATGTTCACATTTTCTTGCACCATGATATTCTCCCTAGGAGGAGAATTGTTAGGAGAACTACAAGCCAAATGTTCTTGACATTCAAAGGTTGGTTCTTCTAAAAGGAATTCATCACAAGTAGGGGAATGATCAATGGTTGAATTGTCTTGCTTAATAAAGGTTTATCTAGGTGAAGGGGGATAATGAAGATTCTCATGACCTTCATCAATTGTGTTTTCTAACATCAAAGTAACCTCAAGATTCACAACAAGGAGAGATACTAGGAGAAGAACAAATGTTATTGTCATGATCACCTATGGTTGTGTTGTCTTGTTCATCAATGTCTTGTCCACTAAGAGAGGTAAGAGGAGAGAAACAACTAGGATTCTCAAAACTCTCATTGATTGGTTCTTATAACACCAAAATATCTTCCTTGCTAATAGGAGAGATATTAGGAGAAGAAAAAATAGGATTGTTAGGAATGTCCAAGGTTTTATTCTCTTTCACTAAAACACTCTCATAGGGAGGGGATTGTTTTTTAGCATGCCTAGGTATGTAAGTCACTAACATTGTGTGAAAAAAAATGAAAAACACCTTTAACCATTTTATGCAATGTTTTAGCAATGTAAACAATGTATATCCAAGGATGCAAAACACTTTTATCTAGTGTATGCAAGACTTTAAGAATGTAAACAATGTGCATCCAAGAATGAAAAGACTTGTACCATAGAAAAATGTATTTCTTGCTTGACATGGGAATAGTTGATGATAAATTTAACTTAATGAGGCCTTGATATAGTGTTGTGAGGTGTTTTCCACATCCACACTAGGTCTTGGACCCCTTCAAATGCATTTAACGATGTCTTGTAAAGGTGTTGTAAAGTGTTGTATGAGACTTTCACACTTTTCTAAACTTAATAAACCCATTCTCCCTTAACTCAACATTATAAAATGTGTTTAATAGCATTATCACACTAATCTAGAAGGCTGTTGAACTAAATTTAACTTTAAACTAGTGTTGTAATGTGTCTTACACATTCACATTGGTTCTTGTGCCTTTCTAGGCTGTGTGAACCTCGCTTTAGTGTTGTAAAGTGTATTTAATCACACTTTCACATTGAATTTTGTGTCTCAAGCCCTAATTGACCTTTACATCATTACTAATAGGCCCCTATTACCCCATATTGTGCATCCCAAGGCATAATTTGATGGGATACCTGACATAGACATCATATAAACCTTATTTTCTTATCTCCTAAGAATACAGCTAGCAAATAGACCCCACTGGGACTAAGTCGCCACCTGTGGTGAATGAGTCCCTGCTAGGTGGGACTAATTTTCCCAAGGTGGTGAATGAGTCCCATTTGGGTCAAATTTTAGTTTTGAGCGAGAAAAACTAAAATTTAAGTTTATTATTCTTTCATGTCAGCCTTAGGGATCCAATTAAAAAAGAAGGTGGATTTCCTATAAAATCAAGTCTTTAAACCCTAATTTACATCCATTAACTCATTTTCACATTTCATTCATCATTTATCTTTTCCATCAAGCCAAGCAAGTTAGGGTTTCATTATTTCAAGTCATAAAGATAGCTTCCTAAGAAATTCAAGGGAAGACTATTCCTCCATTGCTATAGAAATTCAAGATCAATCATCATGGCAAGGTAATTACCCCATTTTTGCATGCTTCATTACATTGTTTCTCTTTTTTGGTTTAATTACCTAAAAAGGGTTTGACCAAGGCAAACCCCCATGTCCTAACATTCACCATTTCTCTCTCTTGTCTTGTGTGTTTGCAGATTTAGGCATCTTGGAAGCTTGGAAATCATTAAGAATCAAGTTGCAAAGTTGTTTAAGTCTTCTCTTCATTGTCTAATCCAAAATATCAACAAAATGTGACTTTGAAGCTCGAATCTGACAGTCTCAGAACTGGACACCTGGAGAAGTAGAAAGTGTAGACTGGAAGCTCCAGATTCCACCTTTGAATATTCAAAAATTCAAACGTGGACTCATTCACCATGGGTGGCGAATGAGTCCTACTACCAGATCAATTTTTGGTTTTCTGCATTTTTAGATACCCTTTTGTTTGAAACAGGTTCTGGAACAGTTTTACATAATTGGGACTAATTCACCTAGAATGGCGAATGAGTCCCACTAGGCCTAAAAGTCAGCATCAATAGCATTCCATAAGCCATCTCCAGTCTCCATCCATATTCTAGGTGTGCACTTTTAGCCTCATCCGTTTCCAATTAGTTTTGTTCATATTCCTAAGTGTTTTTGTATTACATAATGTGTTTTCAAACAAGTTACATTTCTTAGTTTTTGCATACTTAATCAATCAATTTCATCATCTATTTGCATTTAGATCATTGAATTTAGGCATATTTCCATAATACATACATTAGATTGAGTGAACCACCTAGATTCTGTGGTGTGGGATCCATCTCTTTCCTTTAGGTGAAAAACCCTAATTGAGCAAAAGAGACATAACATTCCTAACCATTAAAATCTATGGTTCAGTATTTTTATCAAAATTATGCAAATTTTTATGAATAGAAACATTGTGTATGCAAAAGTGAAAAGTAATTTTATCCATGTTATGCAAAATTTCATAAATGGGAGCATTTTCAGAGCTAATGATGCTTGTAATTGAAATGCTTTCAAAAATGAGTACTCTAGATTGATGTTTTTAACCTAAATGCATAAAAAAATGTTCTCAAAAGTTTCCAAACTTATATTATATGTTACTAGGAGGCTTAGGAAGCATAGAAATGATGTTTTTGACACTGTAATAGACAGTTAAAAATCTGGACTAGGACTGATTCACGCAGAATGGTGAATGAGTCCCAATAAGGGTTTTTTTTCAAAATTTTCAAAAAAATTCAATTGGTTTGATGCTTTTGATGTTGGATGACCTGAAGACTAAATGTAAATGCAGATTTTATATGATTTTTAATGAGTTGAGATGCAAAAAATGCAAAGTATATGCACTTTCACTAACACAAAAATTGGAAACCCTAGAATGCAAATTAACTAATGCAAAATGTAATGCAATGTTAATGCAAAAAAAATATAGGATGATGAAGGACTCCAAATCAGAAAATAAGGTATTCAAAATTTAGGTACACCAAAATTAAACAATTTTTTTTGTCACCTCTTGCACCTCCAGGGTTTTGCACCTAAAAGGAGAGAGACAAAGATCAACACTTCATTCAAGAAAAAATCCTTGAGATTTCAATTCAAAGGAGATTGAAATGTATCAAAGGGGATTGTCCCAAAGGCTAAAAACTGATAAAAGAGATTAACTACTAATGCAAAACTAAGAAAATGCAAGATGTTTGAAAACATAGTGTAATATGCAAAAAGTCCTAGAGAATGACCTAGAAATGCAAATAAAGCCAAACAAAAAGGAAAAGATATAAATGGTGTGCACCTAGAAATGTGTTGAAGAATGGAAATATTTCTGAAATTTTGAAATTGCTGCTTTTTAGGCCTGGTGGGTCTCATTCGTCATTCTAGATGAATTAGTTTGAGTTCTAGAAAATTGTCCTGAAACAAGTTTCAGCCAAAAGGGTATCTGAATCTACAAAGATCTCCGAAAAACACCTATAGTGGGACTCATTCGCCACTACTAGGGGATGAATCCCATTTTGTTGAAAAGTGTCCCGAGAGTAGAATTTTGAACTGAAACTTTGCAAGCCTTTGAAGATGGATGAAATAAACACTTTCCCACCGATTTTAGGCAGATTGGATGGATATTTTTCCCTAGATTTGAGTTTTCATGAGTCTTGATAAATTTTCATGATAACATTTGCAACTTTATCATTTTTGGCATTTTTCTTCAGTCTGAGACCTGCAATCACACATTAAAGAGGGGAAAACTTGTTGATTGTTAGAGGAATAGGGGTTTTCTTTGGTCAAACCCCTTTTAGGTGATTAAACCAAATGATGAAAATAAAATAATGAAGCAAGAACATGAGATACTGCAATTAGAAACTTGTCATGGTGATAGATCTTGAATTTCTGCAACAATGGATGAAGAATCTGCCCTTGAATGCCTTAGAAGTGATCTTGAAAGGTATCTTAATGACCTAACCCTAGCTTGTTTGACTTGAATGCATGATGAATGAATGATTGGGGGTGAAATGAATAGAAAAACCTTATATTTATACACAATTATGCCCTAATTCCCAAAGATACTACATCATAGGCTGACCTTAGGTCTTAGAAAATAAAAATCCGCAAGAATTTTTGAATTTATTTTGATTTTTGAGCCAAACGGGACTCATCCCCCAGTAGTAGCGTATGAGTCCCAAAATGGTGAATGTGTCCCACTCAAAGCATTTTAAGTGGGTGTCAAAAATTAAATATTTTAAATGATGTTTATTGCCAAGTTTATTCTCAAAAACGCAAGTAAGGCCTGTAAACGTAAAATGGGGCCAATTAAAGCATAAAAAATGTATTATTATCAATGACAAGCCTAGAAAAGTATGAAATTTTGTTACAACGCTTTGAAATAAGGCTTGGTAAGTGATAATTGAGATTATTTAGGTGAAATATATTAATAAGATCCTAGAAAAGTGTGAGAGCATGTTACAACACTTTACAACACTTTTGCAAGGCATCATAAAATTCTTATTAATTTGCAAGGACCCAAGACCTAATGTGAATGTTTTGACCACATTACAACACTAAATCAAGGCGATGTTAAGTCTAATTCATCATTAATTATTCCCAAATAAAGTGAGGAAAAGCCATACTTTTTTTTACGCTACACTAATTTAAAACATCTATGACTGAATAGGTGGATGCTTGGAAATCATCTACCAATACATCAAGATATTTGTTCTTGTTATTGATATTATATTTCCTTGTACTTATTTCCATTATTTAATTCAAACTAAATTCATGTTGTCTTCCTTTATATATAGAAAATGAAAAATAAAAATAATATATCTTTTATACACAAATTAAATTGTAAACATATTAATTTAGATGAGTGATTGTTAACGCCACCTTTTTGGTGCAAATGCTATTAACTAGCACTTGCACCTAAAGGAGGTTCAAGGATTACGCTAATCGAAAATTATATGTATGTTAATATGTTAGAGATCAGTACATGTTTGTTGCAAATTCAGTTGTATGTGGCTGGACTGAACAATTAATACTAAGTGCTAAACAATGGAATGTAATAAACTTTGACTAATCTAGATTTTTCCTTAAAAGAAATAAAATATTATCTGATTTTGAAATATTTGCATACATATTTATAACATAAAGCAATGTAAATTGAAAAAGAGAGTTTCCATCGAATTGACAAAAAATATTGCAAATGGAAATAAAATGTTCCCATCTAATTGAAAAATCAATATTTATTTAACTTTGATATAATAAGTGATATTTTAAAGGCTTTCACATCATATTTGAAAGCTTTTACCATTAAAGGACAACTGATCTATCATTAAACAATGGCTAAAACTTCAGATGACTCGAGACTTCATACTCACACTATACGTAGCCTATTGGCTAATTACGTGATGTAGATCTACATTATAAAAACTTAGAAATCGTAATATTGCCAATCTTGCTTTTGGTGCGCACTTCGTGAGGAATTCTGCTGCATCACACTCTGTACATACAAAAACAAAACAAAAAAACATTAAAAGATCGGCCATACACGAACAGATTCAAAGTTTCAGAATCCCCTTCGCCTGGAAAATGAGCACTATATGTTTTCGAGTAAAGTTTAGTTTGTGATAATTGCAAATGATGCGTAGATGGAGTCTTACTGTTCATATTCGACGTTAATTTTTTTAGCAGAGGAATGAGCAATGTGAGAAAAGGCGGCGGCCGATAAATGGAAAGTTGCATCACCATTATCGCATCCAGCGGAAGAGCAGTAATCCAGAATCTTCACGACAAGCGATCTTTCTCTGCATGGATTAATTCTCTCATTACTTGTTCCGCTCAAACATCGTATTCTGTACTTCCTTCCACAGGCAGCCTGGTTGTCCCAAATTGTGTCATTAGCCGCTCCAAAAAGATTGCCTGCTGGAAATTGCCTCTGATTGTATCCATAGCACGACGTCGCTGCAAAATTTCAAATAAAAAATGAACCTACCAGAATTCTTTATCAAAGTTAGGTAACAAAATTTACAGTAGAATGTTCTAGTTCATCTTGCTCCTCCCTATCATATCACCCTTCGTCATTGGTGAAATGGTTTATTAAAAGCTGATGATACTTACGGACATATGGAGGACCATAAAAGGTTGCTGTGCCCACATCTGCCGCACAAAAATGAGCCAGAATCACCAAGCTTATTGAAATTTTAGCAAATATAATAGCATATGTCTTCATGGTTGCGTTGAATCGCTAGGTCATCTGTTGCGTTGAATCACGAGTCATATATCTAACATCTATTATATAGATAATCAAGTCTATGAATGAAGAATAGAATATATTTTATATTGAAACACAGAAGAGAATATAAATACTGGAACATAGAACAGTATAGATGCTTCAGCAATAGCAAGGTATAAATACTTCAGAAATATTGGAACATGGAATATTCTATTCTTGCTTCCTTACGAAGCAAGGTAATGATGCTTTAGATTCCACTCCTAAAACCACAAGGGAACTATTTTAGGCCAACCATTTTGATCGATAGAACAGCGAACACTTGACTTTGGCATATATAAACACTGAAATAACTTGCAAGCAAAATCGTAGTGCAGAAATCTAAGTCACGTAATCGGCAAGGAAAAGTAATCCATAGACACACAATTGTGTGTCATTGGTGTTTCGTCATTCAATTATAAATTACCTCATAGCTGCCAAAATCTTTTGTAGTTGCCCGAGTTACTGCTTTCATCGCTGGTCGATTTCACTTTTGATATGCATTCGTGATTCGGTGACTTAAATTCCCAATATCCTTCTATTGGGAGGTGACCTGGCATAGTTAATGAGCTTCTGGATATTCAAGCTTTCCTCACTCTTTTATTTTTATTCTTATTTATTATATTAATGTAAGAAAATCTAAAAATAGTTAAAAAAAAAAAAAAAAAAAACCCTCATACAAAAGTAAAAGTATTGACAATATGTAAAAACATACTCTTTAAAAAGGTACTTTAAAAAGATCGCTAGTTCATAAACTATATATTGAGAGGATTTCCTAAAGTAACGTAACAGGAAGCTTTATTTCGAAAAGAGTTTCTTTAAAAGCTTTTACCTAAAAGCAAAATTAAAAGTGCGTATTTTTCCTTTACTATTGCTTGGTCTACACATCACCGAAATTGACATAGTGGACAGTATCGAAATATTATTATCTGTAGCTGGCGAGCGAGATTGTTTTAGCGGGCGATTATTTAAGCACCGTCCGATGTGATTCTAGAAGCTGCCATCCTAGCTGCACAGAATGGATTTCTTTCGAAACTATTTAGAAACTATTTGTTTATGAAGTCTCCAGTGCCGTAAATATTACACTCTCTGTAGAACTGGCGGCAGAAAGGGTAGTTAGTAAAGAAATAAAAATCGTGCTTAGGAACAGCATATGGACAAAGGATACAGAAATTTTCTGAGATTGTAGAATCCATTGCCACAGCATTCAGAAGAACTAATGAACAGAATCAATATAATTCAATCGAGCAAAAAAATTCTTGAAAACATGTTTATAATGTGCACATAGGTACCTAGATGAAATGGCTGCATGCATGTCATGAGGTCGAGCATTGCTTTGGTGTCTGAGTGCAGCGCACAGAGGAATGGCGAGACAGACAATATTGCCAACGCAATGCCCGCGATACGTATAGAACAGTCATTGTCAAAGAATACCAAACGTCAAATTCATTGCCACAAGAAATGTCCTGCATATTCCTCATTACTTAGTTTCTTGCAAGTCTCAAGGATCGTGGGGAAGCCGCTAGGCAGCCAAGTGATCTATGGAGTAGCGCACAACGCTTAAAAGAAAAGTAATCGCCACCAGATTGGCCGCTATGCAAAGTCTAGCCGCTGATCTAGCGGCTATTCCCCATACGAAATAGCGTGTCTTAATATACAGAATAGGGTGTCTAAAATAGGTAGAAATAACCATACTATGACGAATTATTAGTTATGGTGAAGGGACACGCACAACAGACATTAATGTGATGTTCTTTCTCATTCCACTTTCCTTCATGATTAACATTCAGCTCTAGTGATGATGGAACCTACATTTCAAATATCAAATATGTGGAACTTTTAATGTGTTGTCGGCGTTCA
>VDFB02281492.1:528933087-529112260 GCA_007258455.2 Sequoia sempervirens | reverse complement strand
TTTTCCATAGGATCTGGATCTTGGGGGCTTGATCATCCCTCTTGATCATTGTCATCCTATCTTACTAACATTGGTACATTTGAACCCCTCTTGATGTGAGTTTTGTCTACTTTAGTGTGAGTTTGAAGCAATTTCCTCCTCTCACTAAATTTGGGGCTAAAGGTAGTGTAGAAAATTTTTGTCCTTTACATTTTCACACTTGTTTGGGCCCTCCTTTGTAAAATTGGGCTTCTTTATGCCTCATTCGGTCCTATTTTGCATCCACAAGCCTTAATTAATGCATCTTTCTATTGATAATCTTGATATATATCAAGTTACCAATCAAAAATTGATGATTTTGGATTTTATGGCCTAGATTTAGTGATCTAGGACTCATACGCCACCTTGGGCATATGGGTCCCACCTAATTTTTAGTGCCTGGATCTGAATTTCACATAAAACTAAGCATTTCTTGAAAAATATGTCCCAAGCTTAGTCTAATGGGACTCATACACCCCAATTGGTGTATGAGTCCCACTTAGCATAGACCTAATTTGAATTAAAATTCTTGGTGGGATTTTATTCTCCTAGATTTGATGTCGGTTTGTAGTGTTGTAATTTTGAGAAATTTAGCATAAACAAGTATAAATACAAGGTTTTTTTCACATATTTTCTCCTAAGATTTCAATTATTCAAGCACTATAGTAAATTTATGATTACAAGAGCATTCAAGAGTGATTACCAAGTGTTCTGTAGCATTATTCAAGAATGAAGCATCATGTCAAAGTAATCATGTGCATCATGTTTGTTTTTTAGCTAACATTTGTGATGTAGGGTTTTATGATTCAACCAAGCATTCAAGTCAAGATCTATATCATTCAATCAAGATTCAAGATCCACATTCATGTTATCCATCACTTACAAGATTTTAGCCTTTTACATAAGGGTTTGGTGAGTTTCAACATTGCATATTTTTTCATTCATCATTCCTCCATTCTATTCCATTTCATTTCAAGGTTTGATTACCAAACAAGGCTTGACCAAGGAAAACCCCTATCCATTAAAAAACAAAAAATTTCCCTTTCTTTGATGTGTGATTTTTAGATCTAGGTTGAAGATTCATTGAAGAGAAAGATTGGAAAAAAAGTTGTCAAAGTTGTCACCTTACTTGCAAGATTACAGAAGATCACCTACAAGTTGCAATTCAATGTTTCAGAACCTGAGATTTGGAAAGAAGGAAGTTACAATAGATCACTAGAGGATTACAGAGTTTTGGAGAAACCCTAATACCGGGACTAAATCACCACTTGTGGCATATGAGTCCTAGTATACATATATTTAGACTTTTTCTATAGATACCTATTCAATAGTTCTAGATTGTAGTTTCATCCTAAAACCCTAAATTGGGACTAAATCGCCCCTACTAGCGTATGAGTCCTAGTGTGCTTCAAAAGTTAGCATTTCTAAGATTTTAGACCCTTATTCAAGCCTCTTCAGCTTCCAAGTGCACCTTTGTACTTTCTTAGTCTTTTATTCTGCATTTTAGTTTCATAATTTAGGTCATATAGTTAGGTTTTCATATCTTTTACACTTTTGATCTTTCCAAGCTTTAGCCAAGTGGTGAATCCCTCTTTAGTCTTTAATCACACCCTAGGACAGCCTTTAGTAGATCTCTTTCCTTTATTCCATCCTTGGATTGAGATCTATAGGGTTTCCTAAGTGAAACTTGTAGGTAATCAGTGGTTGTGTGTCCTAAAACAGTAACAACTACTATTTTTCTAGGTTTCAATCATCATCAATCAAACTAGGGTTAGACTTACTCTAATTGATAATAGATATGTTCTTAATGTTTGTAGCATTGATCTTTTACATAAAATTGGTGTGGATAAAAATCTCATTAAACCCAATTCTCTTTCTATTTGTGGCTTCGATAATGTTGGTAGGTAGCCATTTGGAACCATAAAATTACCTATTAAGGTACAGGGCCCGTGGTGTTGCCTACCCTTATCCATGTTGTTCCAGATTCTCTTTCATATAATATTCTTCTTGGTAGACCATGGATTCATGTCATGGTCATATTCCCTTCTACCCTTCACTGCATAATGAAATATACATATAACAATAAGGTTTATATGGTCAAAATAGATCCAATATCTGAATTTTTCTTACAAACCAAAATTGGGCATAAAGATCCTAGTCATAAACCCTTTAATACTTTGATTCTATCCTCAAAATTGGAGCCATTATCTTCAAATGAAAATGAAATTGATGATTGTGATTCACCTATAACTAAACTCTTTGGCAATGATTGGGGTTCATTATATTTTACACCTACCTTCATCGGGGGCATACAATCTCACCATCAAACCCTAACAAAATGGAACATGCCTCGATAGCATATACATAATCTTCAATGAATTATTCTCAAACATATAATTTCACCACTTCTAATTCTACAAATGATGTTGGTTACACATCCACTTTTGATGCTAACAATTATGAAAAACCTCCTTCATTAAAATAAATGGAATCTATTTATGGAAGATGATTTAAAATTATTTCTCAATTTGGCTATAAAGGCAATGATTGTGATATAAAGGAACAAGGCATCAAGGTTCCTCTAGAACTCAACATACAAGGTTTCATGACAAGTCTTGGTTACCATCCTTTGAAACCCACCAAAGCTTCTCATAGACCTTCTCTAAATTTAAACACAACATCTCAAGGAACTCCTACATTATCACTTAATCTAGTTATCTCAAAATGATGGAAATAGAGTCCACTACTGAAGAACTACCATTGGATATCTTTCCAAATAATGAATCTTTAGCAGAATTTTTTGGAGTTTATGAAAATTTTCCCTAATATCATCATGATCATGGATTTCCATATTGTTTAAAACACTTTTACATCAAATGATATAAATAATTCTCAAGAGATACCCCAAAAAATCCTCATCTATTTGATGTCCTAGACCATAGTACACTACTTATAGGAGATACTATCTATATCTCAATGGACCCGTCTAATCTTGAAAAAGTTATTCTAATTGGAAAGTTTCTTGACTCTAACAAATAACAAGAATATTCTACACTTTTACATGATTTTCTAGAATTATTTTCTTTGTCTTGTTCCGATTTTCCTGGCATTGATCCTCAAGTAGTTATGCTTAACATTGTATTACATGATGATGTTAAACCAGTAAGACAAAAGATTTGTAAAATGAACCCCAAAGTGGCTTTGTTGGTTAAGGTTGATATTGAAAAGCTTTGAAAAGCTAGTTTCATTCATCTTATTGACTATTCAACTTGGATATCAAACGTTATGGTTGTCGCTAAGCTTGATAATTATATTCAAATATGTATTGATTTTCATGACCTTAATAAGGCCTCTTTGAAAGATGATTTCCCTTTTCCTAACATAGATATGATTGTTGATTATACCGTTGAGCATGCTTTACTATCCTTTATGGATGGATTTTCTAGATATAATAAAATCTTCATTAACTCTCAAGATCAATATAAAATGAATTTTATTACACCTTGGGGAATATTTTGTTGGGTGGTTATGTCATTTGGATTAAAAATTCTAGAGAAACATATCAAAGGGCTATGACATTAATATTTCACGATTTCATTAATAACATCTTAGATGACTATGTTGATGATATTTTGACTAAATCCATCTCACATCAAGATCACAATAAAATCCTCTAACAAATATTTGACAGAATTCATAAATATAACAACGGTTGAATCCTCAAAAATATGTCATTGGTGTGGATAGTGGAAAATCATTAGGATTTATTGTATCACATTAGGGTATTGAGGTATAAACAAAGAAAATTGATGCTATAATCAACATTCCACCTCCTAAAAATATTTCTCAACTTTGTATCTTACAAGAGTAGATTCAAGCCATTCATCATTTTGTTTCATCATTAGTGGATCAAACTATTGAGCACACCAGAATACTGAGAAGAAATCTCAAACCCTCTAAAAAAAATAGATACTTCAAACTCCTGACATAAACAAGAACTTGAAAGATAAAACAATGCACAACATAACACAACACCAGATATACATGAAAAACCCCATAGGAGAAAAACTATGGTGAGAAAATCTACTAGGAGCTATTGTCCTAATCTAGCCTCACAATATGAAGAACAATTACAACTTTGTTTTAGGGCTACAACCCGAGGAAGATATTACTCCCTAATAATAATTTTAGGGTCACTCCCAAGGAAGCTACAACTCCCGAATTACACCCTGTTTTAGGGATACAACCTAAGGAAGATACTACTCCCTGATCTGAGAAAGCACTCAAGAATGATTACAAAATGATAGTCCTTCCATTGTTTGAAACTAGAAATTAAGCTCAATCATTTTGATGACTGCAATTATGCTTTGTCACTTCTCTTTTTAGGATTGCAATTTTTCTTTGTCTCTTCTTCAATTGTCTTCTCTACTACCTACTAGCTCACTACTTTCAACATTCAAGAAGTTCTACCTTTGGCTCACTGCCTCCAACAAACAATTAATCTCACTTCTTTACTTCCCTTTTGTCATAAAGATAGGATCAAACACTTCTACACTTTCTCTTTCAGTTGCTTACATAATTATCATAATGCATCAGACTCATCATCACAATCAATGAACTAGATCAACTAGGTTTACAATTTATACATGATATTTCATTGATTACATTCACATGTCAGCCTACAACAAGAAGAATATTACATTTGCAAGTTAGCCAAAGATCTAACATACAATATGAAACGTGTAGAGGGAAAGACCCAAAAGACTACACACAACACCAGGAAGACATATATGCCTTGTGAAATCCAACACATGCTTAACCTAGTCCTAAAAAATCTTCACCCTTCGATCTTCACTAGGAAAAATTTGCATGCTTCACAAATTCAAATTAGGTTGGCCATAAGCAAGAATACATGAAACTTGTAGCACATCAACCTTCACAACATTGGTGATACACATTAATGGTAAAAAACTATTTATGCTTCTTCCAAGTGAGTTGGAATGACCCATACAACACCTTCAAACACTTCATAGACTCTATGGAGCCTTGAGCTTGTGGCACACACCCCCAACATACCTTAGTTAGACAAAAAAAAGCATAACTAATTAGAAGATCCATTCTGAACCACAACCAATTATAAAGAATCTAGACAACACCTTATAGATCAATAACAAACATCACATGATATCTAGGAACACTCTCATTCATCCCTTTCACAACTTCATGTAGTAGCAAGTTTGTGCAATCCAACAAATAATGAAACTAGTCATTGGACAACACAATCCTATACTCTATCATCTTCAAATTTCTTTGTGGATGGACTAATGACATGAAATTTTGGATATACCACATTCACAACACATTAAGCTTAACTTTTGAACCAGACAACCAGAATTCTGCAAATGCAAAAGAATGAAGAGCCAACCTTTACACCATTGAGAATAATATGACAAAAACAACAAAGTCTTCAAATTGTCACTTTCAAAAGCACCTTTTCAGTAACCCATAAGACTTAAATCTTGGATCACACATGCCCTAAAAAACATGAAGCTATCTTCCAAACTGTAGGAGCAAGACACCGTCAACAAAGAAATGTGTATCATTTCTTAAAGACTCTGTCAACCAAATGATGAGGCAACAACTCTCTTTTGACATCAATGACAACCAAATTCCAACACAAACTCTCCCTTTCACTCAACACCTTAAGCTTGATTCTCACTTTAAATGGAATAAATATTTTCAAAAGGCCTCTAAGAATTTAAAACAATATTTGGCTAATCCTCCCATGTTACAACCATCTACCTTAGGAAATCCTTTTCTTCTTTACATTTATGCTTCATCTAATGCTTTGGTTGCATTATTAACCGTGATGAGGATAGTAATGAACATCATGTATATTATATTAGTCATACTTTAATTGATTATGAGATTTGATATCGCACAATGGAAAATAATTGTTTGGCTCTTGTGTTTGCAACAAGTAAACTAATTTTCCAAGGAGAGGGAAAAATCTAATTTTGTGGATTTTTGGTGAAGGGTTGTGTGGCAAGTTTAGGCTTTCATTGTGCACTATAGGTTTTGGAGATTGGAGAGCTTGGCATATATTTTCTAAGGGGGTTTTGGAAGGATTTTTGCTACATTTTTAAATGGTTTTTGCAGCCGTGAAGGTTAGAAGACACCATTGTTGAAAGTTGAAGAGCTACAAGTGGTTGTTTGTAAGAGAAATTTGCAAATTTAGAGGTGCTCATGAAGCACATAGTATGCTTTTTGTTGTAGCTTGTTTTTTTTGTTTCATTTCTAGATTTTATATGGGCATATGTTGCTGCCGATCAGTCATTTGTTGAATTAAATAAATTTGTAATCATATTTCTATAATGTGCAAACCATTTGTTGCAAGTTGCAAATAAATTCATTGAGGGTTTTGTTGCAGATTTTGTTTGTGTTATTATCATTGTTTGTGTGTGAGTTTTCATAAAAGAGGGTTGTTGAGAACCCCTTTTTCATCAGTGGTATCATAGCAGGAATATTTTGAGTGTGTGAACAAACCGCCAAAGAGTGGAATTTTGCACTAGGATTGAGCTTGTGGATGTGTAGAAAAATGCGTGAAAGAGGAGCCCCACATTGTAGGGGTAGAGGAAGAGGTGATAATTTTTCTTGTGAAAATGATATTGGAGACATGAGAAGGCAAGTGGAATCATTAAAAGAATATATTAGAAGAGGGTTTGCACAAAGAAGAGAACGAGCAAGAGATGAGGAAGAAGAAACTTTAGAGGATGCTAGCCAAACAATTGAACAAAGAGATGCAGTAGCATCAGTTTCCAATGACCCATTGTTGATTACCCTATCAAGGATAGGAAAGAGACCAAAAATTGGTGTTCCTACATTTTTGGGAATTTGAATCCAAAAGAATTAGTGGATTGGATCAACGACATGGAAGAGTATTTTGAGTTTAAAGAAGTTGAGGATCCTGATAGAGTAAGGTTTGCAAAAACCAAATTGAAAGGACATGCTTCTATTTGGTGGAGAGAGATTCAATTGGAAAGAGGAAGGAGAGCCAAGGAGAAAATTACTAAGTGGGATAGAATGGTGGAGTAAATGAAAAGATAGTTCATTTCGGTGGACTATGAGCTTAATTTTCTCAAAAAAATGCAAGGGTTAAAATAAGGGACCAAAACAAGGAAAGAGTATACAGAGGAGTTTCATAGGATTTTGGTTAGAACGAGACATGTAAAATAAACTAAGGAGAATGTTACAAGATATATTAATGGTTTGATACCAAGCATACAAGAGGAGATGACTTTGGTGAGATTTTTCACAATGGAAGATGTCTATCAAATTGCCTTGAAATTTAAGGAAAGAATAAACAAAAGGCATGAAAGCAAGCAAAGAGGAAGAGGTTGTGATGAGGAGGTTGAAGGATATCATATGGAGTAGATAATAATCATAAAATTAGAAAAAACAAGACCAAGGCAGCAGCAAAAATTAGAGATATGAATATTCATATGGTCCTGGAGATCAAAATTCAAGAGGTAGAGGAAGATCAGGTGGAGTTTTTGAAGAGAAAACTTTAGAAGAACCTATTTTAAGTGTGGGGAAGAGGGTCACAGAGCATATAATTATCCTCATGAAGAATAAATTCCAAGAAGAAGATCAAAAAATCAGAATAGAGCAACAAATGTGCATAGAGAACATGCACGGTCATCACATTCCAAAGAAGCATAAGATGGCGAAACTTTAATGACCAGGAGAACCCTATTAAATGAAGATAATAAATCCATTCAAAGAAAAATTTTGCTTTGAACAAGATGCAAGTGCTAGAGCAAGGTATGTAATGTCATCATAGATGGAAGTAGTGCAAACAATCTTGTTTCTGAAGAGATGGTGAGAAAATTGTAACTAGAGAGAAGAAGGCATCCACATTCGTATAGGATAGCATGGCTACAAGATGATAGGAAAGTTTTGATCAATGAAAAAAGTTTGGTAAATATTAATCTAGGAGGTTATAGAGATGAAATTTTATATGATACTATTCCTATGAATGCTTGTCATGTTTTGTTAGGAAGGCTTTGGCAATTTGATAGGAAGGTGGTGCATGATGGTTATGTCAACACATACAAATTGAAAAAGGATGGAGTGAAACACAAATTGAATCCATTGAAAGAAGAAATGGGTAAGGTTTTCAGCAATGCAAGTTCTTGTTTGGTTGATGGAATCAAACTTTTAGATGGTATGAAGAATGAATATGTTGGCTTTGTTAACACTAACCATGATAAAGATGAGAAACGTGATTTCTTCACTCAAATTGAAGCAGATATCTCAAGTGGAATGAAGGTAGTAGAAGAGAGTAAGGTAAAGTCTGATTTTATTGTTTCCTTTGATGAGAAATAGAGTCAAGGAATAAATAATTTTTTTTTAGCATAAATTACTTTTGATAAAGTTGAATTGGAAGAGTGGACTGTGAAAGTTAAAGAAGAGTTTTTTGAAGAATACTTATTTTATAATAGAGGAGGTGAAAATGTTTTGATTAGTGGTCATGATCCCTTGTCATGTAATGTGAAAATTGAATCTTCTGATGGTAGTAATAACACTGTTTTGAGTGAAGGAAACCAGGTTGCAGCAATGTCATGTCTTTTAGAAGGCATTAAAAAAGTGGAATTTCATGAAAGGGATGCGGTGGAAAGAGATGGAAAAGGTAGAATAGAAAATAATGAAAAGAAATACATTTGTTTTGATGAAGGAGAAGGTATAAGTTTAATTTTTATTTCTGATTTTGATTAAGTATATTGGTTGGAAAATAGATCTGATGCTTTGGATTACATGATAGGTAGTAGAGGAAGGATGAAACATAGTAATGTTGTAAGTTTGCAGAAAGTGGTGCATAGAAATATTCCAATGGACAAGGAAATGAGGTGGATACAAGATAGACATAGGGTCTACAAATTTTTCTAAGTGAAAATCATGAAACATTTATTTCTACCTGGGGTGTCTGATGCAGGAGCATCCTAGGTGAAAGTGCAATCAACAATATCCAAAAAAAATTAAAATTTGAAATTTGTTGGAATTTAATTTTAGGAGGTTAATTTCATATTAGGAGGCTAGTTGAATAAGTTATTTTAATTTTATTTATTTAAATAAAATGCCACCTTTGTTATGCAAGTTGGCAGGTGGGGTTGTGGAGGTATAATTGTATTTTTTTTGAAAATTTTGAAAAGAAAATTTTAGGCATTGGGATTGGGAGTTAAAAAATGGAAGTAGAAGTCATTTATTGATTTTTCTATTGTGGAAAACAATTCATTATGAGGTGGTTGTGAGTTTTTCAAGGAGAGGGAAAATTTTGATTTTTTGGATTTTTGGTGAAGGGTTTTGTGGCAAGTTTTGGCTTTCATTGTGCATTATAGGTTTTGGAGATTAGAGACCTTGGTGTGGATTTTCTAAGGGAATTTTGGAAGGATTTTTGTTGCAGGTTGAAATGGTTTTTGCATTCATGAAGGTTATAAGACACCATTGTTGAAATTTGAAGAGCTACAAGTGGTTTGTAAGAGAAATTTGCAAATTTGGAGGTGCTCGTGAAGCACATAGCTTGCTTTTTGTTGTAGCTTGTTTTTTTGTTTCATTTTTGGATTTTGTATGAGCATATGTTGCTTCCCATCAAACATTTTTTGACTGGAATAACTTTATATTCACATTTCTATAATGTGCAAACCATTTGTTGCAAGTTGCAAATAAATTCATGAGGCTTTTGTTGCAGAATTTGCTTATGTTATTGTCATTGTTTGTGTGTGAGTTTTCAGAAAAGAGGGTTGTTGAGAACCCCGCTTTCATCACTATCCCAATATTTTGACTTGGCATTAACAATATTACAACAATTTTATTTTTACACCATTGACAATATCCCATGAAAAAATAATTGACATGCAGATGCAATGGCAAGTATTACTTCCCTTATATCCATTGATGATTCATTCATAGATTTACAATTCACTATTCATAATCTCACCTCCCCATCAATCTTGGAAAATGTTAAAGACGATGTGACTTTTTGTCTTAATATTAATTTAGGTGAATGGTACTCCCTCATATTTCAATATTTGTGTGATGGTACTTTTTCGTATCCCTCTTCCAAAAGTAGTCGAACTCGCATTTGAAAGCTCACGTCATAATACATCATATTATATAATATATTATATCTAAGAGTATATAATGGTCTTCTTCTCCAATGTCTTAACAAGTCAGTGATTCTTATTTCCCTCAAGGAATCCCATTTAGAAACTTGTGGAGGATATTATGGTGGTCAATCTTTGGTTCAAAAGTTGCTTCGTATTGGTTATTATTGGAAAAACATGGAACAAGATTCTTTTTCCTTCGTGAAAAAATGTCTTAAATGCTAATAACACAACAATTTGATTCATGCTCCTACCTATGAACTTTGTGCTCAACTTTTTATTTGGCCATTTTGTGTGGGGCTTGGATCTTAGTGGTAAAGTTTCTCCTCCTCAAGGGAACACCTTTATCATCACAACTATAAATTATCTCATGAAATGGTTTGAAGTGATTCCACTTTTATTCATGATATCTGAATTCATTTGTTGCTTTATACCCAATAACATCAGACCACGATTTTTTCTTCATTTTGATTTAGTTTTAGATAAGGTTACATCACTTAAAAACAAAGAAGTGAAGAATTTTCTTGAAAATTTTAGCATACAACATCACTTCTCAACACCATATCATACTCAATCAAAAGGTAAAGTGGAAGATTCTAACAAAATAATTAAACAATTTTAATGGAAAACTATTAACAAACATGGTAAATATTGACATACTCAACTCTCTTATGCATTATGGGCTTATCACACAAGTGTTCATCCAACTACAGGTACTACTTCGTATAACCTTTTATATGGTGTCAAAGTTGTCATGCCTTTGGAGTTAGATATTCCTTCATTGTGAATTTCTCTCAATGGAATTATAGATGATAATTCCTAAAGAGAATAATGAATTGAACAATTTGTGATGATCGGTGAACAATGCATACATGTTCTCGAACATATGTGAGCCTATTACAAAAGTCTTCAATATAAATATAATGAAAGTGTTATTCATCATTCATTCAAGGTTGGTGATCTAGTGGTTTATGAAAATCAACACAATGTGAATGTTGTGCCAGGAGAAAAAGGAAAGTTTATCCTGAACTGGTTAGAACCCTATATCATAATGAAATTTTATGGATCGAGTGTGTATAAGCTCTCTATGATGGGTGTGTTGCAAGGTGTGACCCTTGGTATTCCTTGCAGCACTAGCGCTTGGGTTTGTGACATGGTCTAACTGCCTCCTGTGGTTCTTAACCAAAGCTTGTATCAAGCATTGACAAGTCGATCTTTTGGTGCAACAACAAATCCAACAATTGGTATCAGAGTTGGTCACAGGTTCAAACCCCATGCTTGTGTTGGGGGGGATTGTTGCAAGGTGTGACTCTTGGTCTTCCTTGTAGCAATAGCGCTTGGGTTTGTGACATGGTTTAACCACCTCATATGGTTCTTAACCGAAGCTTGTATCGGGTATTGACAAGTCAATCTTTTGGTGCAATGACAAGTCCAACAGGGCGATATGCCTCTCAAGGAACCTATCAATGTTATGCATTTATGTATATTTTATTCTTAAATTCATTTTCTAAATGGTATGCTAGTATTTAGAGCATGTAGGTAAGATAGATAAGTGTAATTTTTACTTTATGTGCATTGTTTTTTTGATGACAAACATTTGTGTGTGTCTTGAAACTTTAGAGTAATTTTATTAATGTTGATAATTACTTGTTAGCATACAAATTTAGTAGTTTTTGCACCATGTTAATTAGATCATTATAACATTTAATGGTTTAATTAGATCATGATTACATTTAATTCAACATGGGTGCACTTGGCAAGAATGTGGTACTTAATTAAATAGTTTTATTTAGCTGTTTGATTAGATCACATAATTATATATCCATTTCATGTAACAATTGGATAATTGTTGTATTGATTAAATAATATTGATTACATTGTTTAATTAAATCACAAGTGTATCTAATTTTCCATACATGTTAGTTAATCCACATTAGCATGTAGTTGTTGAATTTAATTAAAGAGATATATCACATGTTTTCAATTAAATCACAAATAATGTTAGAAGACTTGCATAAACACATACATATCAGATAAAAATGATCATATATATACATCGTAGTGTCCATATACATTCTCATATCACTATGCTAACAAAATATGGTGTATCCTATGTAAACACATCATTAGGCTACAAGCCTATAGCTATTAGACCCTTCAGGGCCTAGTGGTGGTGCTCAGCATGAAACAATTGATTGTGAGTAACTCTTTTATCTACTCTATGCATGTATGACACTAAGCTCACCTCTAAGTTATGTGGTAGCCTCTTGCATCTATATATACTATGGTTGAAATTGATCCCTCTTGGACCACACTCTATCACTCTATCTAGCTTTTCCTATAGGATCATTTGAGCATGATCAAAAGACAAAGATGATCCTCTATCTCTCTCTACTCTAAGCTCCTTATATGTAGCTCTTCTCCATGCAGTGGGCTTAAACATCTTAGCATGTCACCTTGCAATCTACTATGGCCTATAATTATCCCGCATAGGCTCATTTAGTTGCACATCAAGAATCATCGTTGCCATGACTCGACCCATAAAGTCGAGGTAATCTCAAGTACCAACTATAAGAATAAAAACATAGAATCAAGTCAAATACATCATCATATATAAAAATATAAATAAAACTTATATACAAACTACAAAATCATATCAAATACATATATCACATCACCTGGATCGCTAACTTGCTAGTGGGTGTTCATGCATGAAATGATTGTAGCTATGTCTATACTCACCCGTGAGGATGGGGCATGGTAGTATTTGATCCACTCATACATTTGTGCTCATAAATGCCCTAAATATAGGTATGGTAGGAAGTGCTCATGATATGCGAGGATGAGACCTAGGTCTTGTTATGAAATTTAAGCTAGAATAATAATAATAACAGCAGCAATAAAAATAAACACAATAAATAAAATAGACAGCAAAATAAAATATTGTGAAGAACATAGAGATTATGTGAAAACCTCCAAGATGGAGGAAAAACCATGGGGCAAGGATCAATAGCTTTTATTATCATAGAAAATGTTCTTACATCAAGAGATCAATATGAAGAATATTCATTCTTCTCAACAACAATACATAGAAGAGATCAATATTGGCATATTTATAAAAGCACGAAAGCTTTCAAATGAGAAGTTTCTAAATAATACTAGAAGCTTCTATTTGAATTATATGTTTCTTAATTAGAAGTAGAAACATCTATTCGAAATAGAATTTTCTTAATTTTAAATTTAGTCTTCAAAAACAAACATTCTCCCACTTGAAGCTAAATTTAGCCTTCACAACTAACATTCTCCCACTTGAAGCTAAATGAAAGGCTCCTGGATAACAAACTACAATTTTAGGTGATGCTTTTTACTATTGATCCTTGCCCAAACCTGCACATCAAGTCATCTGTAGGCCTGCCAAGCCCTACATAACTCTTGCTTGGCTCTTGGTAGTATTTTTGTAAACATATCCGCAGGGTTCTTAGCTGTATGGATCTTTTCCAAGTGTAGCTTTCCTTCCCTCAACACCTACCTAATCCAGTGATACCATAAGTCAATGTGTTTGGTTTGTGAGTGAAATGATAGATTTTTCACCAAGTGAATGGCAATCTGACTATCACAATATAGCACATATTTGTCTTGTTTTATGCCTAATATTGGCATATTTATAAAAGCGAGAAAGCTTTCGAATGAGAAGTTTCTAAATAATACTAGAATCTTCTATTCGAATTAGATGTTTCTTAATTAGAAGTGGAAACATCTATTTGAAATAGAAGTTTCTTAATTTTAAATTTAGTCTTCAAAAACTAACAGGTCTCTCCTCAAGGGCATCATAGGCCTCCTCCTCCTTGGCATCTCCTCTCAATACTACAATCAGGTGATCCTCCTCTGCATCACCTCTCCCATCACCACCATCTTCATCTGCATCCTCCTCTACGTATTCCTCGTGTCATCATGGCCATGGCCCCAAATTTCTAGTAGGATGATCTATAAGAAATATAGGATATAGACATGTAGTGCTCCACCATTTAGTATATGAAATGATCACTCCAATGTCATTTTGTATTAGGCATGAGATGTGCATCTCACTCCTAATCATCAACATCACTCAAGGGGACATCCATGATGGTATTTGAAGTTATGTCTTAGGGTCTCATAGTGTTGTAGGTTAATTAGAGATAGGATTATCATAGAATGGGAACTTCTTGAGGGAAACCAAAATGTTAGGTCACTCAATCATAGTAAAAAGGAATGATGATACACTCATATCAACCAACACAAAGTTGATCTTGTTGCATTCTCGCTAGTTACATGGTATTCATTTCCAAGCTTGTAATGTCCTATATGGCCTCCAAATCATATTTGCAATGTCTAATCGATAAAAATCCACTCACCAATATAACAAGTCACCATACTGTCATGGGCTCTCTAATGGGTACTTGTGTATGCTCAAGGATATTTCCAGGCTATATCTATCAAATATCTTGTGGTTTGCGTACATGTGATGTGCTCAAACACCCATACCTAGAGAAGAGTACATGTCATCAAGCTTTGTGCCTCATAGTGAACATGTCGACCAAGGTCATAGTAAAGATGGGCTAGCATGGTTCATCCGTAGGAAAACATGGTAGATCGATCCTCTATAGTAGAGATGGTGTGAAGAAGGCCCTCATGAAGGTTTTTGTCATGTCCATTAGGCATCACTACAATTTATATGATTGATAGAAAAAGTCATTGAATGATAGGAATATATGTGTCACTATGAAGAAGCCACCGAAGGTATATCTGACCATTGCCATCATTTGGCATAGCTTGATTGATAGAAAAATTCATTGAATGATAGGAATATTTGCATCACTATGAAGAAGCTACTGAATGTATATCTCACCATTTCCATCATTTGGAATAGATTGGTTATCTAGGACATCATAAGGTGTCCTCACTTCCTCAAGGCTCACAGTCCTACCTCACATGGGTACCCATAGAATTTGGTATACTTCCTCAAGTGTCACAATCATCTCTCTCATCAGAAGAAAAAAGGTAAAGGTATTTATTTTTCATCACTCTATGAGTTCCATCATCATAGTATCATGATATCTCATGATAGGCATCATGTATATCCACAACAACCTAACATCTCTAAGGTGCCCTTACTCCACTGATGATAACAATGTGGAATGGTCACGTAGTATTTTTTATCTATGACCTCCTGAGTGCCCTCATGTGTGTGGTGGTGCATATAAATCATCAAAACATTCATCTATTAATTCTTTCATCAATCTTAAATCAATCTTAAACCAAATTTACAATTTCCAAGTCAAATTTCCTAAACAAGGGTGTCATAGTGGATTAGTAAATCAATCTTAAACCAAATTTATAAGTTCCAAGTCAAATTGCCTAAACAAGGGTGCCATAGTGGATTAGGGCACCCATGCAGGTCTATGGAACCTATCTTGGGCTAGGATGCCCACTTAGGTCTAGGGCACAAAGTTTGGTCAGGGGTGCCCCATATTTGTAAAAAATGCTTAGAAAGTTTAAAATTGAGCCTCTAAATGCACGAAAAATTGAAAATATAACTTACCTTTCACGTTGACACTCCACATGAGATGAGGTCCTTGAAGGCCTCTAGCCTAGGTGCATAGTATGGTCATCGTTGCAACATTTTCACTCCTAAGGATGCTCAAACTCACTCAAGAAGCTCTAAAAACTACAAAGAAAAAATGAATGATGAAAATTTAAAAGAATTATACTTGTAGAAAAATAAAATAATGAAGCTTATATAATATAATATCAATTTCAATTGCTTTACTAAAATCATCACAACTTGGGCTTGCAAACTTTGATTTTTGTACCATTTGTTGCATTGGAATCTTGGTCCCCCCTTCATTCTTCTCTAGTTCCTTTAGTCTTGGTTTTATCTTTATAAGACCCTACCAAGGGCATGTTCATCAAAACCCTAATCAATTTGATGTGGAAAAGACCATCACCTTGTTTCCACATCCATAAAGAAAGTTTAAATAAGGGGTGCACACATCTATCCTTGGTTGTCATTCTCCTTAGAATTTTTAGACTAACATATTTATTCATATGTGTAGGATGATTTTGGATTTCTAATAAGTTGGTTTTGTAGGATACGGTTCCTAACGTTGTGGTTTAGTAGGTCACTATGTTAGGGGCTTCATTCTCTCACTCAAAAATCCTTTATAGTATCCTTTTGAGTATCCTTTTTCATACATTATGATTTACTTTATCGTAATTTAGCTTTCATATGCATATAATGTCATATGACTGCTAAAGTGGGGGCTAAATGTAGCATTGTAAATTGTCCTCCCTAAGGGTGAAAGCATAATTTCATGTTTCATTTTGGGCTTGCTTTGGTGTCATTTCCCTTAGTGCATTTTAGGATCACTTCCTACCTTGGAATTTACCTTTAAACTCATGATAATATTCCAATAATATCCTAAAAGTGCCTTCTCGATCACATTTTCATTATTTTAACTTCAACAAACACTCATTTTCTAGATGAGTTCTGATTAAGCATACTCTAAATTGAAGAATCACCTTTTAAAGTGTGGAAAATAACTTTTTAGGGGAATTTCACCTTAGTTTTTCCTGCTAATTTTGATCTTTAATTTATGTTGGTCTTTAATGTACGTGACATGAATTCAATTTAAGATTTGGCAGCAAATTAATTCCCAAAATCCAAAATTAAATGAGTTGGCCTAAAATTTAATTTATTCATATGTTCTATTATATAAAAATGATTTATCATTTCAAAATCATAAGGAAATCATAATTACAACAAAGCTCTACCAAAATTCACATCCCATTTTATAGAAGTACAAGAAATTTTTAGATTTAGTCAAGTTTGCACAATGATTGAATTTTGATGCCAATGGAAGGACAAGATGGAATCTAGGGACTAGAGATAGCTTTAGCTTCTTTCAAACACCTAAGAACTTGTTTTCAGCATATTATCATCTTCAGAATTCAATCTCATTACTACCCTAAGTAAGGTAGTTATGTATTTTGATTTTCCCTTGAGTATTTGGCATTCTCTTGGGTTGATCTTGATTATGTCATTTAGGAATCCTTCTTTAACACACGTGAGTAGTTTTTTATCATTTATTCTACATATTTTAGCTCATTATAGCCTTAGGCACACTTAAGTTTCAAAGCACACACTTTATACATCAACAAATTGACTATTTGTGGAGGTAGAAATACCAAAACGAGGGTTTGAATAAGGAAAAATCCTATATTGCCACCCCTTTCCCTCCCTTTGTTATGATTTTGCAAGTTCAAATCTAAAAACAATAGGTTATAGAATTGGAAAAGGCAGAGTAGACTTGTGAGTTGTAGATAAGTGTTTTGCATATCTAAAATCACACTTTCCTGTTAAGGGAAAATTTTCCCTTGACCCTCCAATTCAAGCTCACATTTTTATGAAGATGCAAAAACATCTATCCTTCTCAAATATGTCAACATTCTGTCACTTTTTAGTTTTTTCTGTATGAATAATTATATGTTTTCAAATTAGGTTATATAGCAAATTAGGATAATAAATTCACATTAATTCTATTAATATTTTTGGAAAAAAAAGAGCTAAGCTCAAAGTTGATTGACTCTCCTTCTAGGTTGTTAGCCAATTTTGACACTCTTGTGGTTTTAGTTGTAATGTTAGAGCAAGAAATATTGATCCATTTAATCTACTAGTTAGATCTCAGATCTTTTTTCCCCCTCTACAAAGGCTTATGGGCACTATGTAATGAAATCGAGGAAGTTTGATTTGAGGAGTCTCAAAATCCAATAATTTTTTACAAGACCTCATTAAAAGAATCATTT
The DNA here is from genome assembly GCA_007258455.2 of Sequoia sempervirens. Classification (NCBI taxonomy): domain Eukaryota; kingdom Viridiplantae; phylum Streptophyta; class Pinopsida; order Cupressales; family Cupressaceae; genus Sequoia; species Sequoia sempervirens. The sequence goes on along the minus strand of VDFB02281492.1, from coordinate 529,094,237 downwards.
TCTAACACACTTAGATTATAAATTATGACAAGATGACTTTCATGTAATATATAATCTCCATGATCTTCATTTTGGTCTATATTTTTTTTACATATTTATCTTTGTCAAATAAGACCTGTGTTACTAGGATGTTTCATTTTTTCCTTTTATAGAAATTGATAGGTTATGCCCCCTACTAATATTAATGGAGAATGTTAGAACATAATGTTATTAGGGGTCATACCCCTATAACATTTATATATTGTTCTAATACAAGGTTATAGAACCTTATGATTATATGTTGTATAAAGCATATAGAAATTAATAATTTAATAAAATAACAAGTTATTAGATTATTAATTATTTTAAATGGTAGTATTGAATAGGTATGCCAACTATCTATTCTAGTATTTTTTCACCCCTTCTATATTTAAGGATCTTCTCTCTCAATGAGAAATATATGTAATTTGGAGATTTATAGTGAATTTTATCAATATGCACAAAATGTATTATTGGTCATGTGGAAGTGAGGAGAAGTGATATCCTCAAGTTCTATATATAATTTTATATATATTTCTATAAGTATTTTATAATATAATGGTGATTTTTTATGGTTTTTAGTATGATTGTTTGGACTTTGTGAAAAGGCACAAGTGTTGAGACATAGGGCATAAGCACTGAAGGTGTAGGCATCAAAGGACAAAGTGCAAATACTAGGATAAGTGCAAACATAGAATAAAAACATAAAGGTTTCAATTGGCATAGATGTCCAAGGACAAAGTTTAAGCACTAAGATAGGTCCATGCACAAATTAAAAGGGTGGAGGCATCGATTTATGAAGGCTATTTGGTTAGATGATTTGGTAAGATAAATATTCAAATACAAAGATACAATGTCTGACTTTGAATTTTGCGGGTGTAAAGGTTGAATGAGTTATACTGATTTTGCACATAAAAATATGCAATATTCCCTAAAATTATTCAAGAAGGTGTGTTATCCTTGTGGACTCACAATGGTTTATTTCATCTCCACTTAATCAAAATAGTTACATATGTCCCATTAATACCATTTAGTATATAATTGGATAACTAGGGAATATAGGGTCATGTACCATATTACACCCCTTACCTTAGAGGCTAAAGCCCTTCCTAAAGTAAGCCCTATCTCAACATATGGAGGTAGATGTGAGCACTTTTCTCCCAACAATGATGCACCATAAGGAATAATGATCGAAAGGTCTTATTTAGGCTTTACAAGTTCACTAGGATAGTCCTCTAAATGCCACAAGGGTAGGTGAGGCTCAATCCATGAACACCACTTCATCACAAGCATGGGTTGGAAGCTAAACAAAAGCTCAAACCAACCCTTCACCTTGTGTCTTAAATCACCAAGGCCCCAAGGATTCACTAATTACTATACAACTAGATTGAGGTATGTTGATGTAACTTTCATTCCCCCCCTTTATACACTCCATTGAAACGTGTGGTTGAGGTTGTCTCTTAGGTTGACGAAATTCTCAAGCAATCCTCCTAATGGGAAATGTTAGTGCTAGCTTTTTTTGATCCCTAATATTACACCAGACACGAGGGGAGATTAGACACACAAAACTAGAATGTGATCCGGTGGACATTTTTCAGTGAAAATTGAAGTGTCTCGTTTTTCTCCAGAATCAGCACCATCAGAAAGAACTCAACATCTTGGTTCCAACGCAACTCGAATGGAGCAAAAAGGAGTCCGTTTGCACGAGTTACAGCCAGTCAAATATTTGGTCAAACTGGAATCAGAGGGCATTCAGGAAGCAGAAAAAATGGCATCGTCAAAAATCTTTGAAGTCGGCGTTATCGCGAAGGGCTCGTCGAGACGATTCCGGCAACATTCGTTTTGTCGAAATCCGACATCAGAGGCTCAACTTATCAGCGGTCAAAGTTTGCAGTTGACTTGTTGAGGTGGACCGTACGGATGCTGACGTCAGCATTCCGTACTGTACGAATGATGAAGTGGCTGAACCAGATTCTAACACGTGGCTTCCCTATCAGCGTCGTACAGAACCAATCAGATCACGACACGTGGCATCCGTACATAGTCAGCATCCTCGTTGGCATCTCTGTCAGCATTTCGTACATGAGTCAGCGCACAGTCAGCATTATATGTGGTAGACACGTCAGCATCCAGGTGGCAGTCCTAGTCATCCTCCACGTCATCGGAATTGGCGATTCACATTTCGACACCTGGCATGATGAGTTGGCACTAAGTGGCGGTCTCGTCAGCGGTGGATGTGGCAATGTCGGCGAATAACAACATGACACGTGGCCCGATCTTCTCTCTTCCATTAGCGAGTTCGTTGAGCGGTTCATTAAAAGGTTGTAACAAGACTCGAACTCCTAACCTTTCATTACCGAGTCTCCCAGACCACCGTTGCACCAGCGAATTTGCGCCTTACTATATATAGCGACGGGTTGTTTTTGTTAAGATTTTGTTGGCGTTTGGTAAGAAAAACCCGACGGCCGGGGATTGAACCCGGAACCGCTGGGCTATTAAAATGTGTTGCCACCAACAAGCCATCGAATGGCTTTCGATATAGAGGTGGCGTCGGTTTATATTCTCAACTGTTTGGAAGCCGAATGACCTTATTTTTAAAACAAACACTCCTAATTTAAAATTTAAACAAACTATAATCCTTTTTAAAGGATTTAATCAAACCTCCAAAACCTCCAAAGCCCGAAAATAAGAAGATTGAAGGGCTAAAATAAATATTATAGGAGATTTATTTTTGATAAGGGGGATTTTTAAAGATTATTATGTTATTAGGGGAGGATTTTTAAATATTTGTACTAAGTAAAGGAGATCCTTATGCAATTTGGAGAGATAAGGAAAATATTCTCAAATCTTTTGGTTAAGGCCAAATTGAGAAAATTTTATGTATAAAAAGGGGTGTAAGGTGAGAGTAAAGGACAAGTTTTTTTTCAGGTGATGAAGTCTTGACGCTGAGGCAACACGGAAGAGAGGGGTCTTGTTGAAGAATTTTCAAGCCATTGTTGAATGTCAAAGCCCTGTTATGCTGCCGAACTGATGGTCTTGGTGCATCATTGTAATCGATTTTGGAGTTAATCGGATCGGTCTCTCTATTGGAGTGGACCCGGAGACGTAGTCACTTTCGTGACGAACTTCGTTATCAAGCGTTGTTTGCACTTCTCTTCTTCTCTCTCTTTCTATCTCTCATTTCTTTTCATTCTGTTATAATCACCTTGATTACATTCTTTATGTTATTTCCTTAAGTTAATTTCATTTTAATTAACTTGAAATAATCATTGTAAAGGCATTGTAAAAGTTTAAGCATTTAAACTGCAATCTAGTCTAGATCCTACACAGATCAAGTTGGTATCAGAGCCTAGTTGGCTATTATTGCAGTTATTTGTTTTTTTTGAATGCTAACGAGATCCAGGATTCAGAAGGGTGAAGGCAAGCTTGAAGACTTTGATCCTGAGATCGGGAAGCGTAGGACATTTCCAAAGATGTCAATTTCTGGAATGGAGGTTCTTGAAGAAATCAGTGAGCAGGAATTTCGAAAAGCATTCCTTGACATGAAGGCAAAGGTGGATATTCTTTTTCAAGAGAGACAAGAACGGAAGGCACGTGAAGAAGGTTCGTCGAAGCAAGAAGATCGCAAAGACATGAAAGGGAAACATCATGAAGATGGTGACAAGAAACCAGATCATCCCTTTTCTTCTTCTCCTCCCTCTTCTCCTTCTCCTTCTTCTCCATCTTCTCCTCATTCTATTTCTTCTAATCCTTTCAAGAGTGGGTATAAGCCTAAAATAAAACTGGATGTAAAATTTGATTTGCCTAAATATTGTGGAGAACTTAATGCTGAGAAATTGGATGATTGGATTCAACAAATAGAGGTCTACTGTAGAGTCCAGAATCTAATAGATGATGTTGATAGGATCCAATTGGCTACTCTTCGTTTAGGTGGTACAGCCTTAACTTGGTGGGAGAGTAGGTCTAAGGCAGAAGTTTCACAACATGGTAGAGTCGGTTTAACTTGGGCAGAATTTATTAATGCTCTTAAGAAGCAGTTTTATCCCCTAGGACATATGCAGCAGTTAATGATGGACTGGCAAATGTTTAGGCAAGGGAAAGGTCAAACTGTCCAAGAGTACACCCATGAATTCAGGAAAAGGGCTATTGCTTTGAATGTTCCTTTGTACACTCAAGACACGTTGTTGAAGTACATAGGAGGTCTACATTCCTACCTTAGGCATTCTATCCTGGTTTTGAACCCTTGTAACTTGGATGAAGTGTCTGTTCAAGCAACACACTTAGAGTCAAGGGGTAAAGGATCTTTTATTGATAATGATGTAAAGAAATCTTCTAAGAATGCAGAGACAGGGAAAGGAAAGAAGGCAGCTACAATCAAGAAGGATGAGAAACTTTCTTGCACTCATTGTGACAAGGAAGGTCATGATGAAAATCACTGCTGGAAGTTACATCCCGAATTGAAGCCTAAGTGGGCTCAAAGACGTAATCAGAAACAGAAAGGTAAGGATAAATCCATGAATGTTGTTATGGATCTTGGTTCAGATTCAGATGATGAGACTAAGATAATAGCGATGGGTCTAAAAGGTAAAGCCTCTATTTCTGGTGTTTCTGTTGCAAGTTGTGCTTCTTCTTCTACAGTTAATGATTTCTCTGAAGATGTAAAAAGGAATGAGCTTTTTCATTTAAGGGTTGGTGTTAAGAACAGTAAAATCAATGCACTCATAGATAGTGGTTCTCAAGTGAATTTAATTTCAGAAAGTGTTGTAAAGAACTTGGGGTTAAAAACTACACAACATAAGAAACCTTATCCACTAGGTTGGATTTGTGAAAATGATAAGCTGCAAGTAACGAAACAATGCACCTTAAGGTTCACAATCACTAGTAAGTTTGTGGATGAAGTTCAGTTTGATGTAGTTCCACTGGATATCTGTGGGATAGTGCTTGGTAGCCCTTATCTTTATGACAGAAAAGCAATCTTCTACAGGCAACAAAATCATTATCACTTGTTTAAAGATGGCATTGAGTATATTGTACATTCTCGCAAGATTAAGACTGATCAATCTTTTGCAAATACAGGGCAGTTAAAGAGGGTAATCAATGCAAGTAAAGAGTTAACTCTGATGTCTGTCAGTACAGGTGGTTCTACACTTGAACTTGGAGTAGCTAACCAGGGTCAGATGTTGCAGGATGCACTTGCAGTACAGCATGAGAAAAAGATGCTTGAAAGCATTGATGGATCCTTGGGTATGAATGTTCCTGTTGTAAAGGATCGAATTGTTGTTGACTTAATTTCTTTCATTTCTGCATTGTTGTTCAGCTTGATGCTAGTCAATTTTTGTTGGTTAGTGGCTACGACATTGGATGTAGATGCTTATGGAAGTGATAAAGTTATGTTTATGATCAACAATATTATTGCAGTCTTCATTGTGCTTGTGAGCCAGGTTTTCAGATGTACAGAGGATACAGGACAAGTGGGGAGGCCAAGTCCTCACTTAATGTCAGAGTAAATGCCACTTTTGGAGGTCCAAAAGGTCTTCAGTGGGGAGGCCTGATCCGGTGGACATTTTTCAATGAAAATTGAAGTGTCTCGTTTTTCTCCAGAATCAGCACCATCAGAAAGAACTCAGCATCTTGGTTCCAACGCAACTCGAACGGAGCAAAAAGGAGTCTGTTTGCACGAGTTACAGCCAGTCAAACCTTTGGTCAAACTGGAATCAGAGGGCATTCAGGAAGCGGAAAAAATGGCATCGTCAAAAATCTTTGAAGTCGGCGTTATCGCGAAGGGCTCGTCGAGACGATTCCGGCAACGTTCGTTTCGTCGAAATCCGACATCGGAGGCTCAACTTATCAGCGGTCAAAGTTTGCAGTTGACTTGTTGAGGTGGACCGTACGGATGCTGACGTCAGCATTCCGTACTGTACAGATGATGAAGTGGCCGAACCAGATTCTAACACGTGGCTTCCCTGTCAGCGTCGTACGGAACCAATCAGATCACGACACGTGGCATCCGTACACAGTCAGCATCCTCGTTGGCATCTCTGTCAGCATTTCGTACATGAGTCAGCGCACAGTCAGCATTATATGTGGCAGACACGTCAGCATCCAGGTGGCAGTCCTAGTCATCCTCCACGTCATCGGAATTGGCGATTCACATTTGGACACCTGGCATGATGAGTTGGCACTAAGTGGCGGTCTCGTCAGCGGTGGATGTGGCAATGTCGGCGAATAACAACATGACATGTGGCCCGATCTTCTCTCTTCCGTTAGCGAGTTCGTTGAGCGGTTCATTAAAAGGTTGTAACAAGACTCGAACTCCTAACCTTTCATTACCGAGTCTCCCGGACCACCGTTGCACCAGCGAATTTGCGCCTTACTATATATAGCGACGGGTTGTTTTTGTTAAGATTTTGTTGGCATTTGGTAAGAAAAACCCGACGGCCGGGGATTGAACCCGGAACCGCCGGGCTATTAAAATGTGTTGCCACCAACAAGCCATCGAATGGCTTTCGATATAGAGGTGGCGTCGGTTTATATTCTCAACTGTTTGGAAGCCGAATGACCTTATTTTTAAAACAAACACTCCTAATTTAAAATTTAAACAAACTATAATCCTTTTTAAAGGATTTAATCAAACCTCCAAAACCTCCAAAGCCTGAAAATAAGAAGATTGAAGGGCTAAAATAAATATTATAGGAGATTTATTTTTGATAAGGGGGATTTTTAAAGATTATTATGTTATTAGGGGAGGATTTTTAAATATTTGTACTAAGTAAAGGAGATCCTTATGCAATTTGGAGAGATAAGGAAAATATTCTCAAATCTTTTGGTTAACGCCAAATTGAGAAAATTTTATGTATAAAAAGGGGTGTAAGGTGAGAGTAAAGGACAAGTTTTTTTTTCAGGTGATGAAGTCTTGACGCTGAGGCAACACGGAAGAGAGGGGTCTTGTTGAAGAATTTTCAAGCCATTGTTGAATGTCGGAGCCCTGTTATGCTGCCGAACTGATGGTCTTGGTGCATCATTGTAATCGATTTTGGAGTTAATCGGATCGGTCTCTCTATTGGAGTGGACCCGGAGATGTAGTCACTTTCGTGACGAACTCCGTTATCAAGCGTTGTTTGCACTTCTCTTCTTCTCTCTCTTTCTGTCTCTCATTTCTTTTCATTCTGTTATAATCACCTTGATTACGTTCTTTATGTTATTTCCTTAAGTTAATTTCGTTTTAATTAACTTGAAATAATCATTGTAAAGGCATTGTAAAAGTTTAAGCATTTAAACTGCAATCTAGTCTAGATCCTACACAGATCAGAATGTCTTAGAATCTAATCTAAGATAAAAAGGGAAAGAGCAAGATTTTTTATCCCTAAGATCACACTAGGTGTAAGGTAAGAGCATACACCAATCACCCTTTCCAAGACAACAAAAAATGGTTAATAAACCCTCTAAACTAACTTTAGTGCCTAGATTAGTGGGAAAAACAAAAGTCTTAGACAAGACAAACCTACAACACAAATATGTTAGTAGTTTCAATTTTTTTTGTTCTCCAACCAATAAAGACAAGCTATACCACTTTATTAGTTCCAAGATCAAACAAAAAATTTAGCAAAAAATAGAAAATTTAAAACTAAAAAAAAAGATCAACACAAGTGCCAATTTATAGAGCACAAGCACCAAGAGGTGAAAGTATTGACATAGAGCACAAACATAGTTATGTGCCTAAGGTTGAAAATAGAGAAAAAAAATAATGCTATTAAAAAATAGAAATAAAGATAAAGAATGGAAATAAAAAAAGACTAATATTATCTACATGGTGTAGGCACTATTTCACAAAGTGAAAGCATGACAAGGCAACAAAAGTTTTGATATGAAATGTGTAAGCATCAACCTAGACATAGAAAACAAATTGGGGATTTTTTTCCAAAAAACACATAAACACATAAAACAAAGAGGTAAAAAATTATTGGTGATGAAAAAAATAGGTTAGTGAATAATGATATGACTAAGAAAAATAAAGGAACTAAGACTAAAACACAAATAAAATAAAAAATGAAGATATAAATTGAAGGCACAAAAAGAAGCAACATAGGTGTAGATATGCGAATCAAAAGTGAAAATTTAAATTGGGTAGTGTCACATACATGAAAAAGTTAGGATTACTAAAGAGTTAGCTGACAACATTGTGACTAAGAAAAATAAAGGAACTAAGACTAAACTAGAGAGGTAAAAAATTGTGGGTGATGACAAAAAATAGGTTGGTGAATAACAATATGACTATGAAAAATAGATTAACTAAGACTAAAAAAAAATGATGTAAATCAGAGGCACAACAAAGCAACACAGGCATGGATATGTGGATTGAAAGCATCAATTTAAACTAGGTAGTGTCACTTGCAAGAAAAGTTAGGATTCTTGCAAAATAGAGAGTTAGTTAGTAATAAAAATATTTCAAAGGTCAAGAAACACTACAAAAAACACTTAAAAATACTAAAAACTTTAAAATATTGCAAGCTATGTAGGTGCCAAACTATAGAATGAAAGTTTTGAAGGTGCAAGCATCAATCCACATAGCACATGCATCAAACCTGCAACAAAAGTGTCAATTTATAGTTGTAAGCACCATTTTGAGGCCTACAAATTTCAATTATAACAACTCAAGAAAAAATATTAGTTTTAGGGACATGGGTCCCATTGAGTGTGCTAAAATGAGGATGATGAAAATGCAAAAGACATGATATAGTAACATAAAATAAATAAATTTTTTACCTTTCCTTTAACCTTTCAATCCCTTGGATGGAGTTGAAATGGAGGTACCCAACTCCACTTGATTTTCTCTCTTATTATTGTTTAATTTGCATGGATGTTGATTGCTCTAAAAAATATAGAATAACCTTAGTATAAGCTAGATGACTTTGAATCTGTTTGGAAAACATAGATTTAGCTCAATTTGGATGATTAAAGTTGATGGAGAAAACTCCAATTTATAGAATTTGGATGGTTAAAATGGAGGGCCAAGATGGAGGGTTAAGATTGAATGAGAGAGAGGAGGCTTAGCCTTGTGCCAAGTATTACGATGTGAAGGATTGAGAAAATGACACTTGGCATGGGGAAGAGGGTTAGGTTTTCTCACACATGTGAGAATAAATTGGAAAAATTAAGGATTTGACAAGGGGAAGCTTAAATGGCAAATGGAAGAGAGATGAAACCTAGGAATGTGAGAAATGGATGCAAAGGGAAAGTGCAAGGTGGCTACATGATGAAGAGGATCTCACACATGTGTGAGCATCCAACAAGAAGAGTAGTCAAAGGATGAGGTGGAAGGGTGAGAGTGGCATGTGTATGCAAGCATTTAAGAGGGTTGGAGAACACTTGTCACATGACTATAAGTTTGGGGAGTTATGAGAATTTTAATTGAAGAAAATGATAATGGGGGTTAGGATCAAATTAATTAATTAATTAACTGGTTTTAGAAGAATTTAGGTGTGGGGGCTAATATTAGATTAATTAAAATTAATCAACCTTTGGAAGAAAAGGGGAACACAATTAATTAAATTAAATTTGATTAATTATGAGAATGATTGATAATTAATTAAATAATAAATTATTTAATTAATTATGGGAATTTAGAAGATGGTGGATTATGGTTAATAATTAATTAATTATGTGGTGTGGTTGAATATGAGGTGTCTACAGTTGACATTAGTAGTAGTGGTGCAAAGACATAAATGGATAATTGTATTTTTGCTTTGCTTTTAGAGGAGATGAGAAGGAAATCCATGAGTGAAGGCACAAAAAATTCTTTTCATGTATGGGAAAGGTCTAGATAAAATTATTGGAGTTGATTGTTGAACCCCACAACTTCCAAAATCATTTGCAACCAAAACATCTATCACAAAGAGAGAGAGAGAGAAAACGACTAATTTGTTATGCAATCTTGAGAATTATATTAATCTAAAAAATATCTAAATTGCTACAATGTACCATAATGAATCTTTATAAAATGAAAAATAAAAAAGAAACCCTAGATGAAACCATAGGTGAGGATTGAATTATATCATGATGTATAACCTCATCGTATGTTGTGAGAAAAAAAGTACATGCCTAAGTTTAGGTTAAGTATGCTAAACTAAAAAGGGACCTAATTAATTAGGTGATTTTCATATTTTACTTTAACACCCCCCTTAAGTACAAATTATGGAGAAGCTAAAAATCTAATGATGAATGCATGGATGGGTCTCGACTATGAGTCCTAAAGAGGTATCCAAGTACAAACAAATGAATATCTCATAGTCAAAGAAAAAACACATGAAAAACAACTCATGTCCAAGAGAGAGAAAATGAAATAAATGTATAATAGTGAAAGAAGGAAAGAACTCAATATTACCCCCAAAGGACTACTTTTTATTGCATGAGTATAATAAATGTCCCCTCAATAAGAGAGAGAAGGTGATAATATGAATCTCCCATAAAGTAGTAGCTACTACACCAATGATGAAACCCTAAAGATAAAACATGATATACTTCCTACCAAAAACATTCTCCCCTTAGAAATAAATAGATCCACTAATGATTGGAGAAGCCTTTCGAATAAGTTGGATGAATGGGGAATCAAAATACAAATTTGTTTCTTTGAAAACTACTCAAATATCCACATGATGGAATTAGGTGATGCCAATCTAAAATACTATGAAGAATGATTAGAACAAGATCCAAAGATGATGATGATGGGCTAGCAAAAATGATGGGAATGTCATGGAAGAGGATATGAAAGTTCTCAAATGAATCGTCCAAATATATAATATGAAATTGCATAAACAAGGATGATATTTTTGATAGATATGAATCCCAAGTAGCTATGTTTGAAAGAGGATGAATTTCCTTCTACACTAAATTAATATGGGATATAGATCTAGAGAAATAGTCTTATTAGGAATAATAAAATATGGTGATGTGATCTCGATAAGAGTGGAAGCAAGGAGACAAGTCTTTGAACAATTGGAACTTGCACAATCTATGATATACTCTTGAGCTTCTCCAAAGTATCATCATCAAAGGATATGTTATCTACATCATCAAGACTCGAATGAGACAATTTACAATAGTGTCATGTGGGAATGGAGAGATATGAGGGTCTTCATAGATCTCCCAAAGTTTGGTCCAAAGTGTGTGGGGACAATCAATGTCTGATACAACACACATAGTGTCTAGATCAAAACTAGAAAAAATCAAACCTACAACATGATCAATGATATTACTCCATGTCAATCTACTCCCTCATGTGCCTAGTTTAGGTATGATTCCATAAAGATTAAAAATAATAATAATTAAGCCACTTGAGATGTGTCAAAATGCTATTTTGCTAGGACTCATGATTATCCTTTTCTAGGATTACCATAGAAGGATGAACAAAAAAACCATGATGCCTTCTCAAATAATAAAATTAGAGACTAATAGCCTCAATACATATAAAGCAGTTGAAATGAAGTAATCTCATGCAAAAAAATATTTCCAAGTGTCAAGATTTCCAAGTAATTGGCTATAATGTAAAAGAGATACAAACTAAATAGATCTGAAGATCTTTGAAATACCTTTCTAATGCCACAAGAATCGTAAAAATTAGAGATATAGACAAAAAATTATGAGCTCAAGATCCAAAAATGAATATATGACTTTGATAGGCGATAAAATACACCAACAAAAAAATATAATAATGAGACTTACACCAGTGAAAAGCATGTAGAACCAGATTTTTGATTATACTTTGTTTGCCAATTTTTGACACCATATTATACCTAAGTTATGCCAAAAAGAAAAAATATCTCCTTTAGGGCATTAAAGCTAAGGTTTGGATTTGACAATAGTATAGGGTTGACATCACTATGAAATTAGTAAAACTCATCAATGGAATATATGGTTGTTGGTTGGAATATACCACTCTAGCTAGCAAACCGCTAAGTGGGAGAAGAAAATTGCCTAGACATGCAAAAAATGAGTGTCATTATCTCTTAAATCACAAATTTATGTTGGAACTAGTTTTCAAGGATTGATGAGTGGTGTGTTGTTAGATTATTATTGAGATATGATTTTCCATTATCATAGGTAGTTTGGTGATGGATGTCAATGGATTACAGTTGCCACCACCCAACAAATATAACATCGTGTTAAAGCTATAGTTTTAGATTTTTTATAAAAATCACCAATAAAACCTACAAACTTTGTATAACTAAAAACTTGATGGAATAATGTGATTTTACCAAAATAAAATTCATAGAGATTTATAAATATTAAATACTGAATTTTTTTATTAATGATGGCCACTTGTATGATGATAACACAGTTGTACAAATTTGTATGGGTCCATATAGTTGTACAAAAAAATCCTTGATTTTTTTTGCTTGGATTTGAACATATAGATAAGCATTTTTCAGGGCTTTTGAACATTTTGGATGCAACAACGAGGCTTTCTTAACTCCATGATGCTCCAATTTTTCTCAAGGTTAAATCTCTAAAAAATGATAGGAATTCATAGATCTAGTGTTTTGATACCATATTGGAGTTGATTGTTGAACCCCACAACTCTAAGAAATAACATGAAATAAAAACACATATTAGAAAGAGAGAAAACAATGATTAATTTTCTATGTAACCTTGAGAATTTCATTGATCCAAAAAAAAAATTGAATTGTTACAATGTACAATAATGAATCCTTATAAAAGAAAAAAATAAAAATTAACCCTAGATAAAACCCTAAATGAGGATTAAATTAGATCATGACATGTGTCCTAATCCTATGCTATGAGACAAAACAATTATATACCTAAGTTTATCTTAAGTATGCTAAAGTAAAAGGGGATCTAATTAATTTTTTAATGAGGTGATTTTCCTATTTTACTCTAACAAAAATGAGGGTCTAAAGGGGATAAGAAGAATGATAGATCAAATTTTACATGATGTTATAAACCCCTAGAGAAGAGTAAAGTATTAAAACTATGGAAAGAGAGGACATGTGAAGAAGGAATGCAAATACAAGAAAACGAGTTCAAATTCTTTCATACAAAAATATTTGATGATGGTAATAATGATACTTTGTTTTTTTTTGTTTGCTAATAATATTATTCTTGATGTTTAACTTACCAATTTAGGTTTCTCCTAGCCATATGAATCCTTAGATGGACTTATTTTATAGATATACAACTTGAAGGAGTGGTTTTTTAGATATACAACTTATAATAGAGACGTTTTCCCTGGATACAAAGTACCAAGTGAATTTATTGGTAAAGAAAAGATACAATTGTGTTTTTATAATGGAAGGGTTAAAACCCTTGATGACATTTTGTACATTTCAGGACTTCCAAAATATACTTTATGTATCCAATTTAAATGATTATGATGTGCATATGATATTTGACAAGTTTGGTTACGTGTTGGTGAAGGAACTTGGTGGTTGCTAGAGGATCTCATATTAGAACCTTGTTTAGGTTGAATACCTCCACATTTCTAATATAACTTGCACCAAAAACACATGTATATTATGACACCAATATTTGGGCCACACAATTTAAAAAGGTCTTAGGACTTTTGCTAATAAAAGGTTGGTTGACAATTTTCTATTTATCTACTGGAAAAAATAAGTAATAATTATTGTAATTATTGTATGTTTAGAAAATAGAATAGTTCTTCATTTATTTTTGGAAGAGAGGTAGCATATTATTATAAATCATTCATTTAGATGTGTTTGGTCCAACTAATAATGAATTATATGTCCAAATCTCATTATTATGTTACATTCATTGATGATGTTTCTAGATACATCTAGATTTATTTCATGCATTCAAAATCTAAAGTTTTCACTAATTTTAAGGAATTTAAATCATTAATTATAAAACAAATAGATTATCATATAAGGGTGTTGAGATCTAACAATGGTGGTGGATATTACTCCTGTAAATAATGATTTTGGCACCCAAGGGCTTTCTTGCACTTCTAGGGTTTTTCACCTAAAAGGAGAAAGATGGGCTAAAATGCAATGCAACACTCAAAATCAATGCAAGGATGGATGAAGTATTCCTAGATATGATGTCTAAATTCAATAAAATTAAAAATAAAGATGATTATTAATGCAAAACCTCAGAAATACAATTTGTTTGAAAACACATTGTGATATGCAGAAAGATAGAATGAGTGCAATAAAGAACAAGATAAAATGTTAAACTGAAATTGTGTGCTTAGAAACTGATGAAGGATAGAATTAAGATTGCAAATGCCTCAGAAATTCTAGAAAATCTAACTTTTTAGCCAACCGGGACACTTATGCCAAGCTAGGCGACTTAGTCCCAGATCAGGTAAACTACCTAAAAATCTATTTCTATCAAAAGGGTATCTGAAACTATTAAAAATTCTAAAAAACTAGTGTAGTGGGACTAAGTTGCTATTGTTGGTGATAGTCCACTTTGGATTTTCTACAAATCTAAAAGTGTAAACAGAAGCACACAGTCTGCACTCTATTTTCTAACTGGAACTCGAATCTGAATCTGCAAAAATACCTACAAAATAGAGTATAAATTGATTTCTAATGGGGGGTTTTCCTTGGTCAAACCTCTAGTTGGTATTTAAACCTTGAAAGAGATAAAATCTTCATAAAATCCTATCCCTAATTGTATCTAAGACTAGGAAGTCTAAAAATAAAATGCAACCCTATTCTAATGTGCAAGAATAAGATGCATAAATGGATTTAGAACAATGCAAGACTCATTCTAAGAGAGACTAAATCACATGAGAGATGAATCTTAATGACATGCAAACCTTCCTTAGGCTAAAGATAGAGAGAAAATGGAAGATGGAATCACTTTGAAAATAAGTCCCTAGGCTTGAATTGATGGCTAGTTGCATCTCCTCAACCTAGATTTTTCCATTATTCTCCATAGGCATCCATGATCAATCCTTTGCAATGTAATATATTGCACAAAAATTGAGCTTGATGACCTACAAAAACCCTAGTTTGCTTCCCTAAAGCTTCAACTTTGTTGTAGATAGACTAATGAAACTTCTTGTGAAAGATATTTGACTCTTGACTCTTGAATTTTCTTGATGAAGCTGACTTAATGTTTTGAAAAATGACCTAAAAACATGCATTTATAGGAATTAACACCAAATTATTCATTATTTTAACTTCACAGGTTGACATCCATCAATAATTTGAATTAATTCAGTGATTTTCCTACTCAAAAGTGAAAAATACCTCAAAAGGGACTAAGTCACCACCCTAGGTGACTTAGTCCCACCAAGGATTTTTGAGGTGGGTTTCATGAAATTTGAGTGGTTTGAATGTTTCTTGTTAGGATTTGTATGATTTGTGAGTGGAATAGGCCCTATAAATGCAGTTTTAAAGGGGTGATTGATGCAAGGGTGTCTAAAATAGGACCAAATTAGGCCACAGATTATGCTTTCTACAAAGGAGTGCAATTTCTATGTCCATAACTCCAAGTAGTTTAATGAATTCTATAATAATACAAGTATTGTTTGGGAACATATTACACCTTACACTCCCCAACAAAATGTGGTAGAATAAAGCATGAGTTGAACCTTAATAGAAAGAGTTAGAAGTATGTTAAGTGGTATGCAATTACATTGGTGCTTTTGGGTAGAGGTTGTAAGTATTGCTTGTTATTTAATTAATCAATCTCCTTATTAAAATTTTGTTGATAAAAATTCTTATAAAGTGTAGACATGTAAGAAGCCTCTAGTTTCACATTTAAGGATATTTGATTGTGAGGCTTATGTTCATGTGCCTCAAGAAAAGTGATCTAAACTAGATCCAAAATTTTAGAAATGCATCTTTTTGTTACAATGAGAATTTTAAAGTTATATGCTTTATAATCCTCTAACCAAGAAAAATGTTTTTTTAGAGATGTGATTTTTAGGGAGTTTAGAGATTATTCAAGTGAAAAAAAAAACCAAAATAAAAATAAATAATAAATATATTGCATTTTGAAGTAAAGAAAAGAGGAAGATGCACATGTGGAAGAATAGCTAGATGGTATAGAGGATAGAGAAGAAGAAGAAAGTCCAAATGAGAGTTTAGATGATGATGTATAGGATGAGCACATAGAAGCACAAACAAATCCCATTATTCCTACCATGAGGAGATCCACAAGATAATGGAATCTAGTTGATAGGTATAACCCACTAGATTTCTATTATATATTTCTTTTTTGAGTACTAGCAATGAACCTATATATTTTAGGGATGCTTTCTCTTTAGAGAATAGTCAATATTGAATGTAATCCATACAAGATGAGATGATGGGCTTGGACAATTGTCACACCTAGGATCTTATTATTTTTTCTAAGGAAATAAATTCCATTGGTTGTAAGTGGGTGTACAAAAATAAATTCGGCACAAATAATTAGTTAGAGTGACACAAGGATAGATAGATGACCAAGGGATAATGCTAAAGAGGGGCAGTTTAAATTGATCAATATTTCTTTCATATTGATGTTATCTATATTTCTTTTATTTATTGCTATAGCTTGTGATTTTGAGATTGAGAAAATGGATATTAAAACCACTTTCTTGCATGGGGATCTTGAGGAGGAGATTTATATGTGATTTTTTAACACTTATGTTGTGAAAGGGAAGGAATGCTTATTTTGTAGGTTGAATTGGTCATTATATGGTCTAAAATAGTCATACTAGTAAGTGGTACCAAAATCTTAATTCCTTTGCATTGAGTTTGGATTTAATTAGGAGTGAGGAAGATCATTATGTTTATGTTAAGATTATTGTTGAATGGATTCTAATAGTTGTCTTTTATTTGGATGATATTTTTTACTAATAACAAGGTGATGTTTAGGAGGCTCAAAACTTGAATTTTTGGCACATTTAACATGAAGAAATTGGGGATTGTGAAACATATTCTTAGGATGGAGATTAGTAGGGATTAGGTATACATAAATATTTGATCGAGTGGAAATAGAATGTGGATAATATTTTGTGATGGTTTAGTATGCATGACTATAAACTAATGAGTATTCAATTTCTTGTTGGTACTAATCTTAATTTAGATATGTGTCATAAATTAGATTATTATTTTGATGGGATGTCTTATGTGTTTTATATTAGTGTTATTGGTAGTTTGATGATGCAATGACTTACACTAGACTAGATATTGTCCAAGTAGAGGGAGTTTTGAGCATGCTTATGTGTAACTTTGATAGAGAGCATTATAATTTTGTTAAGAGGGTATTTAGGTATTTGTATGGAAAATCTAATTACTACTTGTGTTATTATGGTATTGATGATATATAAAATTTATTAGACATATAATGATAAGTTGTTGATGCATATTGGTTAGGTGATTTGGATAGTTGAAGGTCCATTAGTGGTTATTTGTTTTCTCTTTTTGGCAATGTAGTGAGTTGGATGAATATAAATTAGCCCATGATTTTTTTCCATCATTGAAGAAAAATATATGGCTTCTACAAATTCCTCCAAGGAAGAATTTTGGTTACACATACTTTTTATAGGCATTAGTTTTGATTACTAGATTGTTAAAATTGGATGTGACATTCAAAATGCTATTTTCTTAGATAGAAATCCCAACATTATCACTTATTGCACTTATAAAAAGGGAGAATATACAAAATATGTTGCAAGGTGTGTGCTCTTGCTCTCTTTGTGTTGTGTAGTGTAGTGCTTGGGTTTGTGACACGGCATAACCATCTACTATGGATTCATTAACTTTTGTAGTTGTATTAGGAATTAACAGGTCGATCCTTTGGTGCAATGACAATCATCTTTCCAACAATTGGTATCAAAGCCTAGGCACAAGCTTGAACCCCTCGCTTGTGCTAGGGGGGTTGTTGCAGGGTGTGCGCCCTTGGTCTCATTGTGTTGTACAACACAAAGCTTGGGTTCGTGAAATGGCTTAACCACCTTCTATGGATTCATTCTCTAGCGATTGTATTAGGAATTAACAGGTCGATATTTTGATGCAATGACAACTGTATTTATAAAAAATCAACAAATGATGTGGATATAAGTCCACCAAATATCTCTTCATTGAAACGAAGTTCCTCTTTATATATAACTAGTTGAAAAGTTTGGAATGAGTAGTAGATTTCTAAGAGTGCATCTCTTGAATATTGATCAACATTTTCTCAATTTCTTATTCATATCTCTACTAATAGAGATGTGCCTCATATTTGTGCTTCTTTTCTATTTCATTCAAGGCATGTTTCAACCTCTAGTTCATTGGAAGCATAACCACCTTATTTTTTTTCTAATTCATTTCTTAGCTCACAAACTTTAGAAAGAAAATCCTCACACTCTTGATATATTTTTATTACATCTATTATTTCACCTAGCTTTTATATATCAACAAGCATTTTGAACTGATCTTTTTTAATGAAAATCACTTATTTAGACTTCTTAATTTTGCATTCCTCTTCTAAGTGTCATTTGTTACACCAACTACAAAATTTATGCACATAAGATAAAACTAGATGCTCTATTTGACAAACATGACATCAAACATAAGGAAATTGATATTGTGTATGCAATCATAATTTAATAAGAGACACATATAAGGAAATTAATCACTATTGCAATGAATAGGTCTATGAAAACTTAAAGGTAAAGACAACATGTTTAAATTATGAGTTCAACAACATGGAATTTTAGGTGAATCAAAATCCTCCAATAGAGTAAATAGTCATGATTTTTAACCAAAAACCATTTAATATAAGTGGTGTTGGAAGGTTGAGGAGATTTTCATTGATGATGTTGTTGTTTTGGTTCAAAAAGCTTAGTTGTGTGAAAATCTGATTAAGTGTCAGAACTGCCAATTTAGTGTTACAGTGCATCAGTTCTTGGGTTTGCACCCCTCTGCAAAGGAATTTTTTTCTCTATGATTCTAACATTAATTTTTTGGATGTTAAATACAACTAAATCCAATATTTCATCTTGATTGGACATACAGTTTGAGAGATAAGAGTAACATAGTTTGACCTGGCATTTTTTAGTCAGTTTATGTACATTGCATTTGTGTGGGAGATTATGCACTTCTCCGTGAATGAGTTTTTGGTTTTGCAGTGTTGAAGATAAGTTTCCAGATGTTAGTTGAGCTTGAATTCTAATTGGTATCGAGATTTGGATTCCTCGTGTTGAGAAGTGGATACACACATGAATATTTTTGTATTCAGGTCTTATGTGATGTCGACCTAATATGTTTAAAGGTACATGAAGGGTAAATATGTATTTTTACCTTATGTGGGATCTGTTATAGGCCCATGCTAACCTATCTTAATATGTTTTGAGATTTGAATTGTGGTGTGTGTTATGGATGATAAGTGTTGGAGCCAACAAGTTATATTTTTGGTGTTACATCTAATTAGGTCGACCTAATTGATGTTACACTTGATATCGATATATATGATGGATTGTTTTCGGTATTTTGAAGAAATAAATATGACATGTATTATGTGTGATGTGAATTTAAGAAGATCAATGTGAATTGTGTTGTAGAGGATCTAATTTGTGTGAATGAAGGGCATTACAGAGAGTTGAATTAGAAGCAATGTGAATATTGCTACTATGCTTCACTGGAATTGTATTATTACATATTGTAGGTGCAATTGTAATAGTTCAAAATAGGCTGTGAGCCACCTTGTTTATCCTATCTTGTTCTCTATAGATAGTGAGTCCACTTGGCTAGTGAGTCCATCTACAGTGATCATTTATGTAATATACTATAATTGGTTATAATATATTGTGAACTAACCCTCACCATGGTTTTTCCCATTGTGGGTTTTCCATGTAAAAATCCTGGTGTTCATATGTTATTAGATATATATTATAGATATTCCATGCTTTCTTTCCTTACATCAATTGAATATGCATTAGTGATTGGATGTTTAATGCTTGAATGGTTTAAGAGAATACTGATTCACCCCCTCTCAGTATTTTGGGTGTTCAACAAGTGGAACAAGTGTGAGGTTTTGATTTTATAATAAAATTCCTTAATATTTTCACCTAATTTGAGCTATTATAAATATATTCAAGGATTTCGTTAAAAAAATCAATGTCCTTAATCCTATAATTGTTTTCTAGGGTCATGGGTAATCAGATTGTGATGTAACTAAACTAAAGAGTAAGCAAAATCATCACATCTAGAGAAAAAGATTTTGAAACTTAAGAATTGCAATCATTGAATTCTTCATTACCCTTTATCCATTCCACCTCTACAACTAAAAGAGAACATCTTATATCTAAAAAATTGAAAAAAAAAAAAAAAACCCAAAAATTACTATTTTTGGTAGTTTTTGATAATTGTTAGACTTTTCCATTTTTGGTAATTTTGCATACATATCCCTTTGAACATAGATCTTTCCCAAAAGCATACTAACACTATGATGGCACAAATTTTCAACTTACAATTCAAATTGGATACATGAGTCCCAATTTATTAAAGAAAATAACTTTCTAAAAATTGGAAAAAATTAATAAAAGTTGATTTTGAGGGCCTAGATGAAATATTTTACTCCCGAAAAAGTTTCAAAATAGCCACCTACCAAGTGGAGCTCTTCCAAAAATCCAAAACTCCTTATAATGCATATCCCTATAAAATTTGATCCCAAACGAACATCCAAGTCAAAAGTTATGACCTTCGGAAGTCCCTACATCATTCTTCTTTGGTTGAAAAGAACATAGCTCCTACAAGTTATTATCTTCAAATTGTTGCCACTTGTCATGATCCAACTTCTTCAATTCCCACACTATAATCCAAGTGTTATCTATTGTTGCTAATCCTTCCCACTGAACCAAATACCTATTATACAAACCTTGTCAAGTGCAAATTATTTTTAATCTAACATGTGTGCAATATTTTCTCTTGGCTTGTTTAGAATTTGCTACTCCCAATTCACTTCTTCATCACTATATTCACCATGGAAATCATATAAATTAGAAACATTGAACACATGAGAAATATCCAAATTCTCTGGTAAGCCCACTTCATAGGCATTGCCATTTTTATTTTTTTTACAATCTTACAAGGACCAATTTTCTTGTACTTCAACTTGTTGTACGTTCCTGTGGGAAATTGTTCTCTTCTCAAATATACCATTACTAAATCACCATCATTTAATACCTTATACTTTCTACCAACATCTATAATAGTTTTTTTATTTTTCATTGCTCTCCTATAGTTTTTGCCTCACTTCTCTTTGTAATTTTTGAAGGTGTTCTACATTTGCTTCCCCATCATCACTAATTTTGTCACTAATTTGTAATTGTACCAACTCCAAAACCCCCTTAGGATTCCTGACATAAAAAATATGAAATGGTGATTTACCTATGGACCTATTCACTTAACTGTTGTAGGAAAATTCTACTTGAGGTAATTCCAAGTCCCATTTCCTACACTTATCTCCAATAATGCACTGTAATAGGTTTCCCAAACTTTGAAAACTTTTGTCTGCCCATCTATTTGATGATGGTAAGCACTATTGAACTATAACTTAGTCCCCATATTTTTCTAAAGAGTCCTCCAAAAATGACTAAAAAATTGGTATCTCTATTAGAGGTAATAGTCCTTGGATACCAGGTAGTCTAACAACTTCTTTGAAAAATAATTTTGCCATTGTAGTTGCATCACTAGTTTTCTTGCAAGCAATAAAATGAGACATCTTAGAGAATTGATCAAAGACCACAAAAATGGAATCATTACCTCATTATGTTCTTGGCAGCCCCAACACAAAATACATACTTAAATTTGTCCATGGTCATGTAGGTATTGACAATGGCATACATAACCTTGTATTTTGTGACTATCCTTTAGCCACTTGACAAATCCTACACCTTAACACATATCTGGTTACATCTTTCTTCATCTTTGACCAATAATATTTATCTTCTATTAAAAAGCTATTATCTTATCCTTACCAAATTTTCCAACCAACCCACTCCTATGAAGCTCTCTGATAATGTTTTCTCTCATAGATCCAACTAGAATACATAGTTGTTTTCTTTTGTAAAGATTTCCTTCCTGCCTAATATATTCACCTTTGATGTGCTCTGGGTTGTTAGCTCCTAGATATTTCAACTATTCCACATTCTCCCAAAAGTCATTGTTAGTCTCATATAGATCCTTGAGGGTCCAATTGCCTTATTTTCCATTGTTGTAAAAAACACAAGACACCTACTTAAAGCATCTACAACTTGGTTCTATTTTCTTTCCTTATGCTTTAGAACACATGTATAGCCTTGTAAAAAAGATACCCATTTTGCATGCTTGCTATTCAATTTATTTTGAGTGTTAAAATATTTTAATGCAATATGATCTGTAAACAACACAAACTCCTTAGACACCAAGTAATGCCTCAAAGCTTTCACAATTGTATAAAATTCTACATCATACATGGAATAGTTCTTCCTTACATCATTCAAATTTTCACTAAAAAAGGTTATAGGTTTACTTCAAACACAACTCCAATACCTACATGTGATGTATCACAATCCACTTCAAACACCTTGTCAAAATCTAGCAATGCCAATATGAGAGCTTTAGTCACCTTCTTCAAATTCAAAAATTTAGAACTATCCTCAGCTTCATTGGTCCACACAAACTCTTTTCCTTTTGTGCAATATGTTATGGGTGCTACAATACTGCTAAAATTTTGTATGAATTTATGGTAGAATGTGTCCAACCCGTGAAAACTTCTTACTTCTATAATGCTCCTTGGACTAGGCCACTCTTATATTGCTCTAACCTTTTCTGCATCCATCTTGATGCTATATGTAAATATTACAAAACCCAAAAATACAAGACTTTCTTGCCTAAACCTGTGCTTCTTTAGGTTTGCATAAAGTTTCTCTTTTCTTAACACATTCAGTATGATCACTAGTAGAATTTGGCAAATAAATGACTACGTGACTAAAAATTTTAGTCATGTGTCTAAAACTTTTAGTCATGTGACTAACACTAGTAGAATTTGACAAATAAATGACTAATTTGGTCATTTATAAGTGACTAATTTGGTCATCGGGTAAAATCACAACTAAATGACTAAATAAATGACTAATATCAGACAAATAAAAATGACTAAATAAATGATTATTATTCCTCTATTTTTTTCTTTCAAATTTGATCATAATCCACAGAGCTTAAGCCCCCCTCATGGGAACCCTACCTAAGTGGGCCATTTGGCCACCTAGGTTGCTTGGTGCATGAAAAATACCTATTGTGTGAAAGGAATTACCTCTCGGTGCAATCTTAAGGCCTTCACCTATTTTATAAAAAAATTTAACATTTACATTAGATTTAAATTTTATTACTCATTATGTTAATGAATCATTAATGTTTTTAGCTATGATTTGAAGCCATTTTGATAAATATGACAAAATTCTTAATTAAATTGGATAATTAAAAAAAATTGAATTGAGGGAGTGGGTGGTATTATAATATAATATAATAATATATATATTTTTTGATCTGTAAAATACAACAGAAGTTGCATCAATTTTATTAAAACATAAAAGAATACAAGTTACATAAGCCTGCCATGCAAGGATAACAAAGCAGTGTAGAAGACCTAGAAGAGTCCCAAAAGAAACAAAAGATCCGAGAAGGAGCTGAAAGAGAAGAACCAAAACTTCAAATCTACAAGAAAATCAGTTGCCACGGAAGGTAGACAACACAAAGCATACAACCCAAAACAATTCTAAATTCTTTTATTATTTCATAAAAGGAGAGCTTCCATAGTCCACTGGGAACCATCATCAACAACTTCCCTTCCCTCAATGTGTAATTTTTTAGCCTTTGACTGTCATCCTTTTTTCTTTGGAGCTCCACAATCTGGCTTGGACTTGTTGCTCACAGTTTGAGCTAACCCACATTTTCTTGGGGGAGCCTCAATTATGTCTTGTTCAAAATAATTAGGTTGTACATCATCCAAACCCTCCATGAAAGGAAAGGTACCTTCATATTCAGAACCCACATCCTCAACCTCAAAAAGAAATTCTTTCAAATTTTTGTTAGCAGGAATAACAGGAGAGAGTGAGGACAACAGAGGTTGCACTGGATCAGGCTCCATATCAGATTGAGCAATCACAAACTTGCCATGATTTTTCCAAATGAAATTAGCATACGGAGACCCAAACTTCTTAACCCATTTTTTGAGACAAATATGCCTAGTGTTAGGTGACCACTGGAGAGTGCAAGCTTCAACTTTGTGACCCAACTTATTGCAGAGAAAGCATCTAAATGGAAAACCCTCATAGTTTAAAAACTAAGTCCAAGTGCCAAAGCTAGAGTGAATCAAAATAGAGTGGGAAAGAGGTTTGGAGATGTCTACCATGGCACACATCCTGATATACCTACGTGAAGAAAACACCTCTTCCGAGTCTAACTTGACAAAGATTCCAACTTGATTAATTAGACTATTGATGAGATCAACATTCCGCATAACCAAGGGTAGATTGTAAAGTCTAATCCAAATGGGAACTTTTGTAATTTTGGCAGTGGCTGGATCAAAAAAGGGGGTCCAGGGAGTAAGAAAGATACTCAATTACCTAAAAAACCATGGGCCTTCATGAGTCACAAACTTGCAGTCCACAACAAACTTAAAAGTAAAAATAAAAAACTCAAAATCTAGAGCTTCAATCACAAGAGGAGCCAAATCGCTCCAGGTTGATTTAGCCCAGTCAAGGATCGAGTTGAAGAAATGTCTCTTCCACAAAATCCTCAGAATCAGAGAACGATTTCTAAAGTTCGTAGCAATGGCCTTGATACAGTCATCTAAAATATGAAAGTCCTTCAAAAATTCTGAGAACACCACATCCAAATCACCAATAGAAAAATGAGAGTCGTCATTTTGGATAGGGGGCTCCATGATGGGGGAAGATGGCTGAATCAATAGCGGATTAGGGGGGATAGGGTTAGGGTTATCTCGTTGAATTTTCTCCAAACAAAAAGCACTACACTTGTGATAAGGGTGTGCTCTATTTTTGCATGCCACTAGGGTTTCTTGATCTAAACAAGAGGGCATCGACCAAGCAACAATCATCCCATCTTGAGCACAACCCAAAGGATCAAAGATGAGAGGGGGGAGGGAAAAGAACTAGTGGAATAGACTCCTGCAATGATCCTGAGCGCAACAAGTATCATTTTTTTCCATTAGCATTTGCCGCGCTACCACCACCCTTCCTAGCATTCCTCTTACCTTTGGCCAAGGTCAAACATTTGCCACCATTCCGCAACGTCTTCCCACCCACAAACACCTCAAACTGACCCGCACAACATCTCACATTTGAGCTAGGGCTTCCCTCGCACATGCTCGCTTTTCAAGCATTAATTTTTTTTAAATACTGATATAATAATAATATATTATTAATATTATAATATTATATTTATATTATAATGTATTTAATATTATATAATAATATAATAATATTATATTATATTATATTATATTATAATATAATTATTATATTATATTATAATATATTTATAATATAATAATTATATTATAATAATATAATATAATATAGTATTGTATAATATAATATAATATAATATTATAATATATTTAATAATATCTATTTATTTAATTTTGTACCCTAATGGTCGGGCATAATGGGCGGGAAAATCTTAGCCATAATTTTGAGACTCCCTGCCATAATTTTCATTTTAATGAACACACTGAATGTCGAATGGGGTTTGGGAAAGCCATTGTTCTCAGGGATTCTAAAACCCTCGTTGAGACCTTATTTCCAAGCTGTAGCTCGCCAAATCATAGAAGTAAAAGGTCAAAACCAGTGAGGAAGAGTTTGGAGGAGCTGAAACCAATAGCGGCAAGGAAAGCAACAAAATCGGCAGGTAAAGGATGCCTTAATGTTAAAACCTAAATGTGCTTAGTATTAGGATCTTGGCCGTAATTTTCATTTTAAAAACATACTCTAAAACCCTCGTCAATGAGGACTCACTAGGTGAAGAATGATTGTTTTCCTTGAAAAATGACTATTCATATGGGTAGAAAATGTCCATCATTATACTCTGCAATAACACATATGTAGATTATCTCTTCCTAGTAACTACCATAGAAACAATTCTCACTATAGCATGCTCCCTGTCTCAGCCATATATCTCTGTTTATAACTTCTTTTTTCGTTTTTCAGACACAACTACTGGACATGCTTTTGGAACAGAAATATGGAGGATCTGAAGAGTTGCTTCTTGGAGAGCTTCAATTTTCCTTCATAGCTTTCTTGGTATGTATATTTTTGTGGATCATCTGCCTAATGTGCTTTCTTGGTATGTATGTTTTTGTGGGTCATTTTCCTAATGTTTTACTCTTCTAGTTTTTTTGTTTTCAATTGCAGAATTTTTTTATTTATAATGATTTTCTTTGTGTATTGATCAATGTAGATGGGTCAATCACTTAAATGTTTTACTGGTTTGTATTTTGGAGGGACCCCTACATTGAATTATTTCTGTTTATGTGTCTTGTTGTTTAAGGATACCAAAACAAGGAATTAGATTTTTTTGTCTGTTGTGTATTATTCTTTTGAATGCCACCCTATTGTGAATTAGGTCTATTTGTCTCTTTGTCTATTTGTTCTTTGATTCCATTTTAATGAAGTATACTGAATTTTGGCATGATATAGAAAGTATTTTCGCATTGGACTGAATTTTTTGGATTGGCATGTGATTAGGCATAGTATTATAATATTTATATTATAATACACATATTTATGCATTGGTGTTCTGCTTGGGAGTGATGCTAAAGACAAAACCAGTTTCAAATTATTTCAGTTGAAATATTTAAGGTCTTTTTGTCTTGATCAGCATCTTATATCCTCCACATGTTTGATCTTTGTTCAGGATGGTCGTGTGAATGCCTTTTACTCCACTCCAACAATCTACACTTTACAAAAACATGCAGCCAATGAAAGCTGGACACTGAAGACAGATGATTTTTTTCTGTAAGAATTTTCTGGGGTTTGAGTACGGGCAACTTTTAGATTTTTCATAAGGAAATTATTGTATTCAAAGTTGCTTTTTTCATGGATTTAATGATCTGCAAAATAAGTTGTGAATGTGGCCTCTGCAGTTTATAAACATCAGTAATTCTATTTGCTAGAGATCCATGTAGAATTATACTCAAGTATTTACAAAAATGTAATATGGGTGTCCACAGTCCGGCTATGAAGATATTCTGTTATGAAGAGTTCAATGTGCTTTAAGGTCAACAGAAGATTGCACTGAGTATGTGTGGAGACACTCAAATAAACATTAATGAATTATTGATTTCACACACAATTTTAATAGAAGATTGATAGATAAAAAGATGGAGAAGACTGATCAAAATTCATGGAAGAATGGCCTGGTCAGAATCAGGACATATATGTCAAAGTCAAAATCTACTGAAATAATGAACAAATTTGAAGACTGAATTTTGTAAAGTATTTGTTCAGAGAAGTCCTGCAAGAATGGAACTTATAGTACATATCCTAATGATGTTGCCCTTGAATCTCTCAAAAAGATCATAAGTGAAGATAAATCCATGTGGAGGCTGAATGGTATGTAAACAGACATTTAGAAAAGTATGAAGGGCTTTAAAGATGACAAATGGTGGAAGACACCATCTGCAAACATTATTAAAATAGAACTGCATAATGTCAGCACTTTAATTTGCCCCTTTTGGTGCAACACAAATGGAAAAGCATGTGTAGATAAAGCTCTGTTCAAATTGGAAGGAGAAGCTCTCTATAACAGAGATTAGAGAAAAACCCCAAAACCTGAGATCACAACCTCTAGCTTTTTGCAATATATACAATTAACTGTTAGTGTCGTGTCTATGTTTTTGGATTAAAATAATTAATATCTTTTAAGTTGGGCTGACTGTTTCTAATTTTAAGGGAAAATTAATAGTATTCTTATATACTAGCATCATGGACTGTGGAAACAAAATGTTATTAAGATAAAAATCACACACAGTTTATTCCAAAAATCTTGCATACTAGCATCATGGACTGTGGAAACAAAATGTTATTAAGTATTCTTATAATTAAAATAAAAAGGTGTTTTAAACACTAGTACAAAATAAAAGTCTTTTAAAATATTTAAAAAAGAAAAGCAAGTATTTTTAAATACCTGGAGGGAAATTTTAGAACCCAAGGGCCCAATCTGAAAAGGTATATTGAAGCTGGGCACTCGAATGGTAAGTGGATTGTGCAAAAATTAAGACAAGGAGCCGGTGAAAATTCTCCAGAGAATAGCCTATGTGTGGAATGCAATGTAAACAATCACTCGAGTATGGGAAACCAACCAGAAACAACTCAGAAAACTATACAAGCAAACTGTTTGACGAAATGCCCTATCAGCTGAGTGGGCAAAATCAGAAAAAAATTAGTACAGAACAGGGTAGCTTCTTACATTGGCATGCACTTGGGCACTTGAAAGACATTTTTGAGTGTTGTAGACCTCCGAGTAGGACATTCTCTCTCTTTGGCATGCTTGGAATCACTTGTGTACCTTTTCTTGACTTGATATTTTCTTCAAGTACCTTTTCCTTTATCAAGATGTGTCTTGGAAACTTGAGGACTATTCCTATACCTTGACCCTTCACTACCTTTCCTTTTACCTCAACTAATGCTTTCACTTTGTTTGACACACCCCTTCCACTTTTCACTTGAGTGACCAAAAGTGTCTTTTGATTTGCTAGAACCATTTTCACACTCAAAAGCGCTTATTTTACTTATTAAACACATATTTTACTTGAAATTCACTCAAAAGTGACATTTGTTCTCATTGGCATGCACTTGGGCACTTGAAACACATTTGTGAGTGCTTTAGACCTCTGAGTAGGGAATTCTCTGTCCATTTGACATTTCTTGAACATGTAATTTTCTTGAACATATGTTGTTAGACTATTGATAGTAGGAATTTGAAAGATGGAGAAGCAATATTTGTCAAGTAATTCTCTTTAGTGAACATATAGATTGTTCTATTTATGCTGTCATATCTCTAAATTCTACCATATGTGGATGTTTTGAGTGCTGTATCTTGAGGGGGCTCTATGATCATGTGGTTGACAACCTTTCTAGCCATCTATTATCAAATGGAATGAACTCAGTTTGGTATCTACTGGACCACATAATGGGCCAGTGATTTTTGTTGAGATAAAATCATAATATCCAGAAAATTACAAAATACAAAAGGACAGTTGAAATTGTGATTTGTGAAATAGGCATATCTAAAAAAACGTTTCTTTTATGTTCACTTTTGCACTAACTAATATCAGTTATACATATAGGTAGAGCTCTAAAGTAATCATAATCTCTGGTCAAAATCTAATGATGTTTCAAAGTTTTTCTGCTTGGTTTCTAAAGTATAGGCATCTTCTTTCCTATTACAAAGTGTCTTACATAAAATATTATCTCACAAAGTTAGTTTGATGTAGGGATTCAGTTCAATGCAATGCTACTGTACTAGCTTGAGTGGTAAATAAAATTTAAATTTGAGGTCTATCCAGTTCTTATTATTTCAGCCTTCCCTTTCTAAGAAGTCTTGAAAGGAGGGTGTTGTTGTGCAAACTCAAGAAGTCTTTTTTAAATAACTCTTCTGATCTACATGTATTTAAGCCATCATTATTTGTTCATTGAATGTATCTTCTTAAATTGACTAAGATTATATTAGCAAAAAAAGATAGATCTCCAACGAACCTTCTCACTTTTCTAGATCATTGCAAGAATAGTTTGTGCAAAGTTTTATCTTCCATACACCCAGAACTGCTTAAGGTAGGGACTCCAGCTCACACAGAGCTCTTTTTTTTGTAGTGGTTTTAATCATTTAGTGAGGATCTTATAAACCAATGCTTCTTTACAAATAAAATATTGGAGTTATGGAAGATTGGAATATCAGTTTTTCCTGGTTAGGCATATCAATTTAGTCAAATTGGTAGGTCTATACTGTGTTCCTAATGAGAGGTGGACATGTGCATGTAGTCGAAGCCTCTAAAAGATTTGGATGGCCAAAAGTGTCATATATGTGGAGATAATGTGGGGGTGATAGCTGATGGGGAGCTCTTTGTAGCCTGCAATGAATGTGCATTTCTAGTTTGTAGACCCTGCTATGAATATGAGCGTAAAGAAGGAAACAAATCATGTCCTCGGTGCAAGACTAGATACAAAAGGCAAAAAGGTCAATGGATGCTCTCTGATATTTTTGAATCTAAAATCCTATATTACAGAAAGATTATACACATGCAAGAGTCAACTTTGGCAAAATACAAAATAGATAATGGAAATTGGACATTGTACTCCTGGAGCTTTTCTATCATGTTTTTCTATTATTGTTGACAGGAAATCCAAGGGTGGAAGGTGATGAGGAAGAAGATGATGTTGATGATTTAGAGAATGAGTTCAACTACTCGTAGGTACGAAAAAATATGAAGCAGGAGAGGGCTAAAGCAATGATGCAGTGGCAGATGTATGGTCAAGCAGGAGAGGAAGTTGATTCAGTTACTTCTTCTAGACAAGTGCTCTGCATGAGCTGGAGTCCCTTGCCTTAAGCAGGTCTAGGTGTAGGGAAAACAGTGTTATGAGTATTTTTCAGTTTGCTTTTTGGTTGTTGCTATTATCTTCACCATTGTCTTCACCATTCGTTAGCCTAAATCTGGAACAAACTCTGATGTTGAAGTAAAACACACAACAAACTGTGAGCATTTGTTCCTAAGGGGTTTCTTCTACTCTATGGTGATCTCAAGTAAAGAAGGTTGTTAGAGTGCTAAGACTTCAGGAGGGCGTGGATGGATGGTTAAGTGCATGATATCTTTAAGAATTGGTCTTATTGTCTCACAAATTCACATTTTTTATTAGTGCCAAGGTAAACCAATCAACCTTGACAAGAGAGTTAATGTAGGTATTATGTTAATGTTGGCCAAAAGCTTGGCAACCAAACAAAGCATTTGATAGGGCTTGAATGATTCTGAACCATAAAACATGAAATTCATTGAAAATAATGGAGATATGCACATGAAAAGAAACTTCAATATGTATAAGCTAAAAGCACCCACATAAATAATCTTACACCACAAATTCATCCATATAACAACCAGTACCTTAGTGGATATCCATTCCACCACATTTATGAACAAACATATATGAAATGAGAAGAGACGACATTTAAAATCCTTTAGGCCAGGATGGTATGTACTACTACTACTATAAAAGTCAATAAATATGTTTAGATGATTGTTCTTATGGATGTTCAGTATTAAAATATATTCTCCATGTTTAACTGATTGTCCAAATTTTTATAATGCTATGCTAAGTTGTGATTGTAAACATGCATTAGAAATGAGATATGATAACATTTAACCTCCTTGAGGCTAAATTGACCTGTATGTCCTATCAAGTGTATTTATTAATTTTGATGATGATTGCTTCAGCACTTGGGAACCTCCTAAATCAGAATCAAAACTGTAAAGTTGTTCTGACTAAGATGTTGGCCCATCCCTGCTACAATGTGTGAAACTGCTACTTTGACTTTTGTTTGTGTTCAATGTTTGGCGAATAAGTGCAAGCCATTTTGCAGTAGGGTCATTGTCTTCTACTTCCCTGCATTTGAAGGGATGATTTCCTGCAACCTGATAAAGCAATTCAGATGCAAAACCACAACATGCTTGCATTTGGGTAAATCCTAACCTCATTGCTCAAGTTTTTCAAAATTCTAACTGCGTTGCTCAATTTTTTCACATTTCTAACCCATTTTACTTGCATTTCAATAAATTTGAACCTGTATTTGATGCATTTGGGTGAATTTTAACCTTGCTTATATTTTAAAAATTCCTAACTTGTGAACATTTAAAAAGAAAGGGAACAGAGCGTTAACCATTTTTAGAAATGGCATGAAATGGAGAATTGGACGATTATGCATGGAGAAAGACTTGATTTGAATCTTCTTTGCACAAGAAATACGAAGGGGTTTCTATGAAATGTATGGTTACAAACATCCTAATTTACATCCATGTTGAAATGCCTCAAAGAATTGTGGTTTCTTGGCATGTCATAATTGCAGAATAGCCTTCGAGAAGTGAGGTTTTGTAGAATGCATGAACTGTAGGATTTGAATGTAATGGATTGGTTGAAAGGGCTTTAGAAACCTTTAAGCAAATGCAATTGGCAAGTGTAAAGATGCCAGCGTCTACTTGCCTATGCTAAATGAGAATGTTGAAATAGAATATGGACATACATAGGATATGTATAAAATGGACTTGCTGAAAAAGACTTTCAAAACTCATAAGCAAATGCAATCGGCTATTGTAATATCAATTTTCCAACCTTTTCCAGCATCCTTGTGCCTGCACCTAAATGGGAGCTGAAACGAAATATGGACAACAATCAAAGCATAATGATTGGATATTTTTATTAGATAATATAGTTGGAAATGTTACATTAGTAAGTGTATTGGCTGATGTGTAGCATGAAAAGTATGGAATCATAGACAAAGCACCAGAATTATTTGACAGAGCGCTCCAAAGATATTTCATTCCATGGAATCGAATGATTTCTGAATATGCACCTAATGGATTTCTTTCAAATGTTCAAGCAAATACAATTAGGTGGAAACCCAAATGCCATGACTCGCTGCCAACATATTCCCAGTTCGTGCCAAAATGCAAGATTTGGAATAGGATATGCATAAAATGGTTTGTTGAAAAGGCTTTAGAAACTTTCAAGCTAATACAAAGGACAAGTGTAAAGCTGAATTCCTTAACCTTTGCCAGTATCCTTCCTGTCGTGCCATAAAGTGGAGTCATAGAAAAAAACACATGAACTGTTTGACAGAATGCCTCAAATGGTTTGGTAGTATGTTTGAAATGGAGTATGTTGAACAAAAATAGTCAGAAACTACTTTTTAAAAAAGATTAATGGCATTTCCATAGCATACAGACATTGAGAGAAAATAAAATACAGAGTTCAATCTATGAATTATAGAAAATAGATTTGTGTTGGTTATATTCATATCGCTGATTACATTGCACAAAACATACAACAACTGCATAAATATCAGATGGTGACAGTTTTCTATGCTACCACATTTTTCATACATGTCTACCAAAGCATTTTATCAAATAGTTCAACACCTTCATGCTATGGCTAAGAGCCTAAAACAGGTGCTTTTGAACAAGCTATGGATGCTTGGAAAAAATCAACCAAAGCATATTAGTAAGCAATAACATAGATAAGGCAGTGAATTGTTTGAAAAAATGCCTCAAAGAGATGCAGTCTCACGGTGATGGAATGCCATGACAATCCATAGCAATTTGCTTGTCATGGCATTCGTCATGGCATTCCTTCACCATGAGACTACATTTCTTTGAGACATTTTTTTCAAGCAGTTCACTGCCTTGTCTATGCTACTGCATTTTTCATACATGTCTACCAAAGCATTTTATCAAACAGTTCATTGCCTTGCTGCTATGGCTTAAAGCCTAAAACAAGTGCTTTCAAACAAGCTATGGATGCTTCGAAAAAATCTATCAAAGCATAATAATAAGCAACAAGCCATGGTCTCATGTTTTTTTTGTGCGAAAATCAGCTTGATTTTATTCACGTTTTTTTGCAGATTTTAAACACATTTTTTTGCAGATTTTGCAGTTTGAAACGGAAAGAAATCATTGACCAAAAAGTCAATGATTTTTTCAAACAATCGGGGAAAAAATCGTCCAACCTGCAGATTTTTTAAAAATCACGATTAATTGGGATTTTTTGTAGATTTATGCTTCTATATGACCAACTGAATTCAAAAGGCATTTAGAAAATACAAATCAATTGTTTAAGGGGACATGTAGTCTCACACCTCTGCATGCAAAAAATAGAGAAAGTAAAAAAGTGTAAGAATTTTATTCAAGCATGCTAGATTTCAAATTATGTTAGCCTCGTGCATCTACTATAGCCGAGATCTTTATGGGCCAATGACTTATGCTTAATTTACTTCAGGTTCCTCAGGCTTTTAGAGATATCTTTCAACCAAATCCTTTGCACATGGAAAACTTTTCAACTGCATCAAGCAAGGATGTGAGTCTAAATCATATAATATAATGTAAATTACATAACCTTAGCTCCTTTTGCCCAGTAAATAGGGTAATTACTGATTACGGCTTATACTCCATTTGCGAAAAGATGGGGATAACTACATATTCCAGCAATATAATGGCATATGATTTGAATTTTGTTTTTTTATGGACAAAGGCTTAAGAACTTAAGATTCCTGCAAGAAAGGCAAGCAGCTCTGATTACAATGTGATAATGTTATTGAATTGTTTTGTTTCAAGTTTCAATTGACTTGACTCTTTTTGGTGCAGGGATTGATAGCAATATGCTCTAAGAGGAGGACTGGTATCTTTGCAATCACATTGTGAATGGCTTCTTACAGTGCCCACCAATCCAGAAGCAGTACTATTAAAATTCATCCCTATAACATCTCTTATGACCGGTGTTCCTGGAAGTGGTTTCGTAGGTCAAGCTATCAATCTATACCTTTGATGTGAGTATGATGGAAATAAGTCAAGAGAGAAAATGTCTATGCTAAATACAAAGTTTAGCACCCATTTATTGGTTGTAGTTATCAACCATTCAAGAAACAACATAAGGGATTTTTATAGCTTAATCCCCCTCAGCCAACTCAACTTATTGACAACCAAGTGGCTATTATAAAGACAACTACTCTGGTAGACGTGTATGCTAAAATAGGAGTTTTGGAACAAGATATGGCCATCCATCAAAGCATATAGGAAAAGGGATTTTGTCAGATGTTACAGTTGCAGCTGCCCTGTTAGACATGCATGAAAAATGTGGATCCATAAACAGAGGCACATGATCTGCAAATTCCTCCAAATCAGTGAAACCAGAAAGGCATGAGTTCAACAAAATGCCTCAAAGAAGTATGCTCTCACCTGAATCAGGCCCATGATCTAGTAAAAAAGATTTAACCTTTAACTTTTGCAGGGAATGCTGATAAAATCCATGGGATGATATTAAAGATGAATGGCCCATATATTTTATTGAACAGGAAGTTATAGAAAATGCATGTGAAACAAGAAATTTTCAAGTGCAAATTCCATTTAACAAGATACATTGAATCAAAGATTTTATTGAGCAAAAAGTTGCCGAAAATGCAAGTGAAACAAGATACATTGAATCATAGCTAATTGTAGGAGTCATTTCATACCTCTCAATGGTAAAAACCCCAAAGTTTCACCTCTATCTGCCAAGCAAGCTTTTCATGCCCATTTGAGAACTAGTTAAAGGGATGTCGTGGTATGCATGAATGTGAAATGTGGGAACACAGACAACGCACTGAATCAACCTGAAAACCCCCAAAAAATTAGCCTATACACATGCCCAGAAAGTTGTATTATAAGGTGTCAAACATGCTGCTAAAGAAGGCATGATCAAACCCACGTGCATACCTTGTTCCTCGCCTTCGTTGGACCAGTTGAAACATTAGACTTGATTTTAATTTTTCCTTCTGCTGGCTTCTGATTGGTGACAAGATTGCTTTTTTATTTAAATTTGTAAATAGAAAAATACTAAAACCCCAGCAAAAAAACGGATCAACCAATCTGGAAATTTAGTGAAAATAACTAAAATGCCATTTTAATAGCGAAATTCATTCGCACCATAGGTTAAAGCTTTTTAACCGACTCCCGAGAAATGATTAATTGCAAAACTTGTGCACCAAAAACATTAGTCTCCGGCTATAGATAGGCCGGGACTAACAAGATCTCCATTCTCAAGTTTAATTGCTCACTAATGGGCAACTATTATGATGTATAGTAACTGTTGAGGAAAGTGTGATAGCCACCTTCATTTTCAATGCCTGAAATTATCATTGGAGCTTACCATTAGTGCAGATTTATTTCAGAATAGTAAAATTAATAAATGCATTTATAGTATATATAGGTTATTTGTAATGTATGCCCTTGCTAGATATGACCAAATGGGCTGAATATGTGTTTGCATTTATAACAGGATTCTTCTAAAAAAAATTGTACATTTAATTTCATCAATGTTCTAGATCACACTTTGTGATCCATCATTAGGATACTTTTCTTTAATCCTGATGATGGATCACTGACTGTGATATGGATTGTCAGTGATATTAAATGCTATTTTTACCAGAAGCTTGTTTAGTATATCACAAACTCTGTAAATTTCATGTTTATTATGTTTGCATGTGTTAATTTTTAGTTGGGTGTATGGTGTTTTCCTAGAGTTGGGGAATGCATTTGACAACCGTGGGATAAAGCTGTAATAGGTCTAGCATAGTTTTAACTTCTATCCATTAGCATTTTTTGTAGAGAAGATATGAATGACAATTACTTTGTGCAGGTCTCTGGAGAATTTACAGATGTGTTTTTTGAGCGTGTGGCTCCAAATGGTAGTACAGGAGGAAAGCGAGTTCATTCACTCCCTTATGCTAATCCAAATCAGCCAGGTAATTTAATTTGTATCATAATTCAGTATGTTTTCAGATTGGAGTACTCTATTTGAGGCTTTCATTTTTATCAATGGACCAAACTCAAATGATCTAAGAATATAATGATGCATTTTTATAGTTCATGTGAGAATTGTGGTAAGTGATAAAAATCTACTTCCAAGTATGCTTTTGATGGATGTTCATGTCCTCATCCAAAGCTCCAATTCACACACAGGAAAGGACAATTTCAAACGTATTAATTACAAATTTACAATCAATAATCAATCTATTGATCAACTGTTCAGGAATAAGGTAGTTGTATATCACTAATTGAATATTGTCTATTTGTTTGTTGTCTTGCATATATTCATTTTTTTAAAAATTGTAAGAGATAACTAGGAAAAATTATACCTAGTGCCTAAGTTTAGGGTGCCATAGTTGGAAAAGGAAAATGAAATGTTTGAATTTTATCCTCTGTATTATTTGAATTTTCTGAGTTTTTGATGTGCAAATTTTGAAACATTATTTTCAAGTTGCAGCTCGAAATTGGAGAAATGAAAGGTGAATACCAATGAGGAAGAGTTTGGAGGAGCCAAAACCAATAGCGATAGAAAAGTTGTGGATTTGCAAGAGGATTAAATGGGTCAAGCCCTTATAGGAAGTTGTTTCCCTTCTAAAAGGACCGTAGTTAAGGAAGGGGAAACTGGTATAAGTATATGAAAATAGGAGTATTATGTTTATATAGTTTCTGTAAGTTGTACAGTGTCACTGAGACATTGAATGTAACCAATGAGATTTTGATTTGCCAATGAGGTTTAATAAAGTAAATTTTCAAAGTGGTTTTTTCTCCACTCATAAATATTGAGTTGTGGATACTCTTGATTTGTAATTTGTTTGTGTTTGTGTCTAATCAATCATATTTGTTCAAGAATTTTCGTCTTCATTTCATGGCGCTTCTTCAACATTTGAATATCTATGATACTTGAAGTTTATATTCATTAATTTGTGAGGATTAATTAAGTTAGATTTTATTTGTAATGACTAAATATATGACTAAAGTAATGACTACATTAATGACTAAATACATGACTAAATTAATGACTAAATATATGATTAAAGTAATAACTAAAGTAGTGAATAAATTAATGACTAAATATATGACAAAAGTAATGACTAGAACAACAACAATCAATGACTAAATTACTGACTAAATATATGACTAAATTAATGACTGCATATATGACTAAATAAATCACTACCATGACTAAATAAATGACCAGTTAACAACAATCAATGACTAAATTAACGACTAAATCAATGACTAAATCAATGATCAAATAAATGACCAAATCAATGACTAACTCAATGACTCAATAAATGACAAATAATTTAGTCATAAATTTGGTCACGTTATAAATGACCGGCAATAAACTACTAATGGTCACGTGACCAAACTTAGTCATTTATATGCAATTTTTAGTAGTTTATTTAGTCATATATTGTTGTTTTTGTACTAGTGGATCCTCAACTGTTGCAAATGTTCCTCTTTGCTCTTACTGAAACTAGAATATCATCAAAATAAACTGCAACAAACTTACCAATGTAAGGTTGTAGCATAGTATTCATTAACCTCATGAAGGTACTAGGTGCATTTGACAACTCAAATGACATAACCATCCACTCATATAACCCATCTCTAGTCTTGAATTTTGTATTCCATTCATCCCCTTCCTGAATTCAGATTTGATGGTAAGCACTTTGTAAATAACTTTTTCTAGAATATGTAGCCCCTACAAGCGCATCCATCAAGTCATCTAGGTGAGGTATAAGGAACTAATACTTAATGGTGATTTTATTTATTGCTCTATTATATGTGCACATTCTCCACATGCCATCTTTTTTTTTACCTAATAATGTTGGCACATCACATGAGCTCATGCTTTCCCTCACCAGACCTTTCTTTATAAGCTTTGTCACCTATTTATTGAGTTATGCATGTTGTGTAGGACTCATCCTCTAATTAGGTAAAAATGCCCCTAGAATTAGATCAATATGATGTTGAATATATCTTTTTGGTGGCAGCCCATCAGGTAACTCATTTGACCTATAACATCATTATCTCTTGTAGCACCTCCATTGCTTCAGCCAAAATTAGAACTTCTTCATCCCCTCCTCTTTGCACCATTAGTGCATATAAAAACAATGTCACATTCATTTCTTAAATGATATCCCTTTGAAACAACATACTCTTAGCTTTCCCATCATCATTAAGGGGCAATAAAATTACCTTCGATCCATCCTTCCAAAAAGTAAATGTACTTTTCTCCCCATCATGTATAACTTTCCTGTCATATTTCCATGGTCTTCCCAACAATATATGACATGCATCCATTGGAATTACATCACGCCATATTTCATCAGGTTGTAAGTATCACCTATAGAAAACTTGATTAAACACCTCTTATCTTTAGTGACCTTATTCCTATTTTTAACCCATGAAATACGATAAGGATGGGGATGTTTTTCATAGTGTAAGTTCAATTTATCTACCATTTCTCTAGAAACCATATTTTTGCAACTACCACTATCAATAATAACTTGACATGTACCTTTCCTCCTGATGTGCATATGGTTCAAAAAATATTTGTCCAAAGCCAAGAATCTTCATAGCCATTAGTTTGCATTTTTTCCTTCTTTGGAATCACCATTATCCTTTTCATCATGAGATTCTCCCCCATGTCTGGTGGAACTTGTAATGTCCCTTTTTTAGGATAACCCTAAATTTTCCCTAATTTATCAATTCCAAGTGATCACCTTGGTTTTGGGGATGTGAGTAGGCCCCTCCAAAATGGGGTTAGAGAATATATACAAGATAATATTAATTAGGATTCATATATAAGAAAATCAAGAGAGCATGGTCAGAGATACAACTACTTGTTTAGACCTGGAAATATGTTAGAAGTCATTTATGAATAGAGATAATGTAATAATAAAATACATTGAACTTCTTAGATGCTCTAGTTCATTCTTCCTTGGTCATAGTGGCCTGATAGGGTGCCCTAGAAACCCTCTATCCTAGGCCCAAGGGTAGTACACCCCCCTTGGCCCATGTGGCCCTTTCCATCCATATGGGTGGGGTACCTAGTGAGGTGTCCTATCACTGTTCTCCTGATCAGAACCATTATGACTTAATTATGAAAAGGCTTTGAGGGTGCAACTATAGTAGGGTGTACTAGACAGTCATTTCCTCTAAGCCCAAGGGTAGTACACCCCCCTTGGCCCATGTGGTTCTTTCCATCCAGATGGATGGGGTACTTATAGGGTGACCCACACATCGTTTCCCATCCCTATAGGTACTCAACTCCTTTATTATATTTACAATCAAATATTATGAATATCAATCTCTAATTAATGAACATTATTCCACCATATAAATGCATAGATTTTGATCATAT
Source organism: Sequoia sempervirens (assembly GCA_007258455.2). Lineage (NCBI taxonomy): Eukaryota > Viridiplantae > Streptophyta > Pinopsida > Cupressales > Cupressaceae > Sequoia > Sequoia sempervirens. The sequence goes on along the minus strand of VDFB02281492.1, from coordinate 529,054,279 downwards.
CTATTGAATAAAAAATATGCATATCCTATTTACATTAATTCAAAATATAGATGCAAATATATGCCATGTATAGTCTAGTATTATTATAATGCTATTATTTATCTTCTACAATAAATGATAATGCACATATCTATTATTTATCTTTTGTAATAAATGATAATGCACAAATCTATTATTTATCTTTTGTAATAAATGATAATGCACATCCTACTATTATTATTTGCATTTATAGTATATATATATATAAAATTCTTATATACTAAACTATTGCTTACAACCTGCAACATATTCACAAAATACTATTACAAACTTAAAAAATACTATATGAAGAGCATAAATCTATCTTGCTAATGTTGGGGTCTATTCTTCTTCTCTCACCATCATCCCCCCATGGTTGTTTTAATGAGTAAATAAATACATCACAATTATGATAGAGCATATCACAAGAATAAATATGAATAACAAAGTGTATACATTTAACTGCATTCAATAGTTGTGATAAAGGGAGCTACAAGAGTAATATTATAATATAAATAACAGAATATGCATATACATATATGATGGCATACAATAGCTAATCTATATAGCATTCTACAAGGATAAATATAAATAACAGAGTGTAAATACATATCACTACATACAACAGTTAGGATATATCCTACCACAAGAACAATAAACATATAAGGATATTCAATAGCCATGATAGAACATACCGCCAATCGCTGACTTAGTCTTGCCCACCTGTTGTTTAAGGTTGTGGATAATATTTAGAAAGTAGTCCCTTTATTTGTTTGTTCAATGGTTCTCTATTCAAAAAATATTCTTCTTATCTTATCATTTTCCTCCTTCCTCTAATCCTTTCCCCTTGTTTTGAATTATCTTCCTTTCATATATCCTTCAATTTTCCCAAAAGTCACACCCACTTGCTAGCCAATGCCTTATGGAGGGACATGACTCTTTGTTAAAAGGCATAGGACAACTAAGAGGGGGGGGAGGCAGTGAATTAGTTGTCACAAAAATTCAAATTTAAAACTTCAACACTTATCAATTCCACAACCACACTATTGTGTTATTAAGTATGAGCATGAAACACAAATAATAGAAAGTAAATCAACACAATGAACACCAAATTTTTACGTGGAAAATCCAATGAGGGAAAAACCACGATGCGAATTAACTCACAATATAAAGTAGTTTCAAAACATAATATATAAGGCTCACTGCCCTAAAAGGACTCACTTTCTGGATACAAAAGCTCACTACTTACAAGAGAGGCTTATTGCCTACAAAAGGATTCACAAAAAAAAAAGGCTTCACAACCAAAATGAACTAAGAATTATGCACCTAACAAGTGTTGATGTAGTTTCGGTGATGCTCAATAGACTGACTTGACACACTTCATCATTTTCACTCTTCTTCACTTTCACATTCACTACTACTTCATCAATCATACACACATTCTATGTACTTTATTCAAAGACTTGTTCAACACACACACATAAACATATATATATATATACTCAATCTATCTACAAGCATCAACTAGGTCGGCCTAATTAGATGCATCTCCTTGCTTACCAAAAATACCAACCTGTCAGCTTCAAATATCCACAATATATTCCCATAAGGCAATCCAAACACTTAATACGCTTCATCATGTCATTATAGACCTAAGATAGGTCACACATATATCTTTATAACAAAATTAATTCAACATATCACGACTAATCCAAGAAGTCGGCAAGAAGTAGACTTCTTTGCAAGAGGCAAGCAACAAAATAATGCCAATACATCGTACGAGCACTAAAGTGCGCGAAATTATAAACATGTGTGCCTTTAGAAACCATAAACCATTTCCCAAAACCACTAGCATTAACTACCAACTACAGAGGATTGTAGACTAGAATACTAGAGGGTACAACTTGAATACCGGTTTAGATACCAGACCAAAATATTAGATTAAGCACTGACTTAGACTTGAAATCACAACATGTTGACATCAATGACAACACAAACTTGTAGAGATAATCATTCTTCTTCATTCTTCCAACGATCTCCCCCTTTGTCATTGATGGCAACATGTGCCAAAAATATTCAAAAACTTTCCTCCAATCTTTTCCAACTTCAAATCTCTCCCCCTTTGACATTAATGGAAAAGGGCAACCAAAAAGATGTAAACATGGTGACATAAAAATTGAAAAAAGATTCCAATTCTTCCAAAACTTCCAACCATCCAAAAATAATTCAATTTTGTTCATCTTATTCAGATTCATTTTTCTCTTTCTTTTCTTCTTCACCAAAACAAACAAGACAACAAAAATTGAACATTCAGAATTAAGTAAAAATGACACTCTTCACCTCAAACACCTTCTTGTAACTTTCTTTGATAATTGGATATAACTTGTTCCAGTTGAATGTAGTTGAATCCATTCTTGTGCAGATGCTTTCCAATAGGGCCAACAAAGTAAAAGAAGATGACCAATATGAGTATTGTCTTTCACAATCTTTGCGTTAGTAAGTATTACAAAAAGATGGTCTAATCGGACCTCAACAATCTTCTTAAGGATCCAAAATGTATTTACCACATCATCACTTTGTCTCTATAAAACAATCATCTCAACTTGCAATTCACCAACTCTCAGTCTTTTTTCCCTTCTTTTTCTTCAAAGATATCAAAGTTCTTTCCAATGTTGTTCACCTCAGATTCAATTGCTTCAATCCTACTTCTGAAATTGTCTAGCACAGTAGGCCACCAGAGACAATATTTGTAAATATCTGATATTTCTTTAATGCATTTCTTCATTTCCAAGATAAGTTCAGATAATTTGTGCTTAGCTTTAGTACATCTCTTTTCAACCAAGGCTTCAAACTTGTGTCCTTTCAAACCTTCAAGCAACATTCTTTCTTCAACAATCTCAACTAAATTTTTTGGTAAGGAGTCTGAGACAATTGATACATCAATACCTCTTCGAAGTAGATACTCTACTAGAGCATCATCAATTTTTAGTTTGTCAACAGGAGAGGCTACATTCCATATCTCACCAATCTTCTTCATATTTCCTTTAACCAACACAGACTGGATGTCATTTGGATTAGAAGATTCGAATCCAGGCAAAGATTCTTTTTCCTTCTCTTCTAAAAAGATAGTGATGTCTTCAATTATAACTTTTTTTTTCTTTGATTCTGGAGGGGAATCACTAATCACAGCTTCCAATTTTCTTTTACCGGAGGATGAACCCACTTCAAACTGAATCGATTATGACATACTTGAGCATAGATTTTTTCTTAAAGATGTGAAATATGATTTGCATAGGCTTACATTATCTACTAATGCTTCCAGGTATCTGTAGACTTGTTTCCCAATAGGAATACCAAATTCCCACACAACATTTTCTTTTCCCAAAAGGGAGCTCAAAAATTAAAAGACCAAGCATACAAGCAAAGATCCAAACTGAAAGGGATAACCCTCAACCACCGACATTCAAAAAATTTCAAATAGATTTTCAAGTAATAGGCTACACAAATCAAACTGCATGTTTTCCTTAACCATCATATGTTCAATGTAAACAACAATAGCTGAAGTCAAGCCTTCACGATTTCTAAAATATATTTTGTAAGAAACACTGTATGCAACATACCTTATAGCTGAATTCACAAGAGTGTTTATCAATAGAGCTTGAGGGTCTTTATTAATGCCAGTAAGTTCCTCCACATCTTTCTATCTCATGGTTTTCTTTCCAAGAAGATCCCCAATACTGCATAAGCCAGTAATCTCTTCAATCGCTTCCTTTGTAATTAGGTAGGGTTTTTCCAATACAATGTAGTCGCTCGTGAAACAATTCAACAAGAAAAAAATAAACTCTTTATCAACAAACCATGTAAATTCTCCCCACAAATCCCTACCTAGGGTTTTTATGTTATGTAATTCATTTTCCTTCAACCCTAGTTTTGTTTCTTTCATCTTCCTATGATCAAATTCTTCCAATTCAACTCCTTTCAATTTCAGTGGAATGTTGCCACTCGATCCTTTGTCCATTGCCATTCTTAGCTCATTAATATTCAATTGAAACTTCATCTCCTTTTCCTTTGTAGACAGAATGATAGTTCCTAATTACCCATGACAATTTCTTCGAATTCCCTTCGGAATTGTTTCAAACTACTTCAAGATTAGTTCAAGGCACTTTTCCAAATCTTCAAATGCTCAACTCATCAAAAAGACTTACAAATTTTACTTTATACCCCATCGATTTTCCCTAAAACACATTAAATGCAGAAAACATCAAAAAGTTGCTAAAAACATTCTTCCCAACACAGAAAACCCTAATTTGGTTTGCAAAATATCATGCCAACATGTTTTTTTCCGGTGCCTTTTCCAAAACCTTTGAATACTTATTCTTCACATTCCATCCTCATGCTATCCTCTAACACACCATTTATCCAAGGGGTTTTATAATTTTTTTGATAATGCTCCTCCTAAGATCATTCTAAGTCTAATTTTCAAATAAATCATCTGTACCGGATGAGGGCACAGACACATCAGTAGTTTCAAGTTCTTCTTCTTTCTTCTTCTATATCTTATTCATCTCTTGCTTCATCTATTCTTTGTTGATCTTCTTTACCAGATCATTCTTCTCTACTAGAGTGGATTGCTTTCCTTTCTTACTTCTACAAACCTTTGAGAAATGTCCTAGTTTATTGCAATTATAATAGACAACACTTTTTTGATTAGTCTGACCTCCATTACTTCTCAATCTACATTGATTTGCTATGTGTCCAAATTTGTTACAGGTATAGCAATAGCCATTAAAGGATTGATTCATTCTACCTCCATGAAACATGTTCATCATTACCCGAATGATCATTATCACTTGAGATCTGCATTCAATAGCTTTATGTGCAACCTTCTTACATCCAAAACATTGTCTAGTGAAGGGACCAGAAAACTGGTTCTTCCTACTACATTTTGTTGCCTTGTGACCATATTTATTACAAGAAAAACAAATACCATTGAAAGAGGGATACCTTTGCGCATTAGGCTGTCTCACGGGCTGTCTCCTTGTAAAATTTATTTTCTGCTTCCCTTTGTCCCAAGTCATTTGATTATCCTTAGAACTTTCTCCTGCATCATTTACCAAGCCAACTTTTTCTTTACTTGGTATTTTCCCAACAATTAGTTCACTAAGCTTATCAGAGCTAGATCTAAAATTATTCTCACAAAGTTTTTCTTTTTCCAGTTCCACCCTCAAGTTTAGTAGCTCATGTTCAAGTTTAGAGCATTCATTAGATTTATTATGCACCATTGTATTCATAAATTATTCAATTCTCTTCTTTTCTTCTACAATCATTTTTAGTCCAATTATCTCTTGTTTCAGTTGCTCACTTACTTCTTTGTGTCTTTCCTTGAATTTATTTAAATATTGTTCTTTCAGCTTTTACACACATTCATTTGCTTCATCAAGATTCTCTTTCATATCTCTGTTTTCTCTTTCCACTTTGTCAAGATCTTCAAGAGAAGTGTGAAGCTCTCCTTTATCATTCATTTCTTCCATCTTTAGGATCTCCTTCAAGCTATTAGGCTTTTCTGGAGGGGCCTGGACTCTAATACCAATTGTTAAAAGGTGCAGGACAACTGAGAGGAGGGGGTGAATCAGTTGTCACACAAATTCAAATTTAAAACTTCAACACTTATGAATTCCACAACCACACTATTATGTTATTAAGTATGAGTGCATGAAACACAAAAAATAGAAAGTAAATCAACACAATGAACACCATATTTTTATGTGGAAAACTGAATGAGGGAAAAACCACAGTGATAATTAACTCACAATATAAAGTAGTTTCAGAACAGAATATATAAGGCTCACTGCCCTGAAAGGACTCACTGTTTGGATACAAAAGCTCACTACTTACAAGGGAGGCTCACTGCATACAAAAGGATTCACAAAACAAAAGTGGGTTCCATAGAAAAAATGAATTGAGAATGATGCACCTAACAAGTATTGATGTAGTTCCAATGATGCTCAATAGATTAACTTGACACACTTCATCATTTTCACTCTTCTTCACTTTCACATTCACTACTGCTTCATTGATCATACACACATTCTTTGTACTCTATTCAAAGACTTGTTGAACACACACACACACACACACACACACATACTCGATTTATCTGCAAGCATCAACTAGGTCGACCTAATTAGATGCATCTCCTTGCTTACCAAAAGTACCAACCTGTCAGCTTCAAATATCCATAAAATATTCCCATAAGGAAATCCAAACGCTTAATACGCTTCATCATGTTGACATAGACCTAAAATAGGTCACACACATATCCACATAACAAAACTAATTCACCATATCATGACTAATCCAAGAAGATGGCCAAAAATAGACTTCATTGCAAGAGGCAAGCAATGAAATAATTCCAATACGTCGTATGAGCACCAGAGCATACAAAATTCTAAATATATGTGCCTTCAACAACCATAAACCATTTCCCAAAACTGCAAGCATTAACTACCAACTGCAGAGGATTGCAGATTAGAATATTGAAGGGTACAACTTGAATACAGGTTTAGATACCAGACCAAAATACTGGATTAAGCATTGACTTAGACTTGAAATCACAACATGCTGACATCAATGACAACACAAAACTATAGAGATAATCTTTCTTCTTTGTTCTTCCAACACTTTTAGCATGAAGTAATCATTGACTTTAATTGCTACCTATGTATTTCTTCATATCCCACGATTTCATTGAAATATATTTTTATTGCCTTTAATATATTATTCTTAGCTTTTCTAGACTTATTTCTAATTTGTGACTTTTCATAGTCACTATGGTTTATACTCACTTATTAAATGTTTATTTTTATATTAGTTCATTATAGTATAATAATTATCAATTTGTTAATATCTATTTTGTATTGATAATATTTATATTTATATTTGATGATTAATATTATCAATAATAACAAGTAATATATTTAATTGTAATATAGTATAATTATTATTTATCAATGATAAGTTGTAATATATTTAATATTAATATTTTTGTATATTGTTAGATGATATTTAGGTTGTCAGTATTAGGATTCTAATATCTAAATGGTGATTATTTGTATTTGTAATTATAATATTATCTCAATAATTATAATTTTTAAATGGCAATTACTTATATCTATATTTTGATATTTATTTGGTTCGGTTATTTGTATTTCTATATCTCATATTTAGCTTTACAATTTTAGGGACATGACAATCCTCCCCACCCAAGATTGATTGTCCTCAAGCAATCACAATTCCAACATCTTTCACATTAGGAGTCACATCCCTTCACACCTCCTCCCCATCTTTGGGGGCCTAATTTAAGTCTCTTGCGAGATTAACTAATGTTCTATTCTTAATTGGATTCTCCTATTGAAGTGTTCTCCTTTTGTATCACGAATCTGAGCGAGTCACCCTTCTTTTTTACTTCAATAGTCACAATTCTTTATTATTGCATTTGGATACTAATAATAGAGTTCTTACACTATGTAGTAATCATGAACACCCATGGAGAAATCTTTGTTGAAGGCACATCTAGAATGAAGCAAACACATGGATACACATAAGTCACAAGGTGTGAATGCACACAAGTCATAAGATACACACATGAATACAAGACACAAGGTATACACATGAATACCAGTTACAAAGTATATGCATGATCACACATAAATCATAATGTAAGCCACGAGGTTTTTACTTGAATGCACTTGAATACACATAAGTCATATTATGCACTTGGATACACTTGAATACACATAAGTTACATGGTATACACTTGAATGCATTTGGATACATAAGTCGCACTTGAATACACTTGAACACATAAGTCACAAAGTATACACTTGAATGCACTTGAATACACTTGAATACATAAGTCACAAGGTATACACTTAGATACACTTGAATACATATAAACCACACTTGAATACAAATAATACATAAAGTGTACATAGTAAGCATGAAGCATACACGCTAATACATGAATTATACATATAAATACACGTAAGTCGCATTGATACACATATACATATGATTACATGCAAGTCATAATATACACTTTATAACTTAAAACCACATAAGCCAGAAATTAAAGTAGACAACCAAGTATCTCAACCAAGCAAATATGTAGCTCAAGCACACAAGCAAGTAGCTCAAACACACATGCAAGTACCTCAACTAGGCAAACAAGTAGCTCAATCAAGCAAGCAACTAGCTCAAGCACACAAACAAGTAGCTTAGCTCAAGCACACAAGCAAGTAGCTCAAAAACACATGCAAGTACCTCAACCAGGAAAACAAGTAGCTCAAGCAAGTAAGCAACTAGCTAAGCACACAAGTGAGTAGCTCAAACACATAGGAAAGTGCCTCAACCATGCAAACAAGTAACTCAAGAAAGCAAGCAACCAACTCAAGCACTCAAGCAAGTGCCTCAACCAAGAAAACAAGTAGCTCAAGAAAGCAAACGAGTAGCTCAAGCACACAGACAAATAGCTCAAGCACACAAGCAAGTAGCTCAAGTAGGCACACAAGTAGCTCAACCACATAGGCAAGTAGCTCAACCACACAACCAAGTAGCTCAAGCAGGCAAACAAGTAGCTCAAGCAGGCAAACAAGTAGCTCAAGCACATAGACAAGTAGCCCAACCACACAAGCAAGTAGGTCAAGCAAGAAAACAAGTAGCTCAACCACACAAACAAGTAGCTCAAGTAGGCAAACAAGTAGCTCAAGCACATACCTGTAAGAAGCTCAACCACACAAGCAAGTAGCTCAAGCAGGTAAACAAGTAGATCAAGCACACAACCAAGTAGCTCAAGCAAACAACCAACCAGCTTAAGCAACTTGACAAACAACATTTTTAATATTATCATAGTTTTTTAAGCATAACATAATCATAAACATAATGATGAGTTCCACCATACATCACAAATACATAGTGACTAGCTCTAACATTCATCACATACACAATGGCTAACTAGCACATCACAATGGCTGACACCCATGTCCATAATGCATCTCAGATAGAATGAATATCGGTGCATTACACATCACACCGTGGGTCCTATCCTTTCCTATGGTATTTTGCACCATTGGGAAAATGAGAAGAGGATTTGGTGCATCCCATACTACACCGAGTGTCTGTCCTCAACCCCACAAGGCCAAGTATATAGTCTAACAATTGGGAAGGGGATTTGTTGCATCCCATACTACATCGCACATCCGCCCACCATCCCAAGGTCACAAGTATACACATGTGTACACAATATACACTTGAAGTCACAAAGTATATGCAAGGTATACACATAGTTGCATAAATATATGTAGGTCACAAAGTATACACACGAAAGGCACACACATATGGAGATACATTAACATAGGATGGAAGGAACATACTTTGATACCACTTGTAATGTCCCCTTTTTGGTATAACCCTAAATTTTCCCTAATTTATCAATTCCAAGTGATTACCTTGGTTTTGGGGATGTGAGTGGGCCCCTCCAAAATGGGCTTAGAGAATATTTACAAGATAATATTAATTAGGATTCATATATAAGAAAATAAAGAGAGCATAGTTAGAGATACAACTACCTATTTAGACCTTCAAATATGTTAGAAGTCATTCATGAATAGAGATAATGTCATAATAAAATACATTGAACTTCTTATATGCTCTAGTTCATTCTTCCTTAGTCATAATGGCCCAATAGGGTGCCCTAGAAACCCTCTATCCTAGGCCCAAGGGCAATACACCCCCGCTTGGCCCATGTGGGCCTTACCATCCATATGAGTGGGGTACCTAGTGAGGCATCCTATCACCATTCCCCTGATCAAAACCATTATGACTTAATTATGAAGAGGGTTTGAGGGTGCAACTATAGTAGGGTGTCTTGGGTAGTCATTTCCTCTAAGCCCAAGGGCAATACACCCCCCTTGGCCCATGTGGCTCTTGCCATCTAGATGGGTGGGCTACTTAGAGGGTGACCCACACGTCATTTCCCCTCCCTAGGTCCTCAACTCCTTTATTATATTTACAATCAGATATTATGAATATCAATCTCTTTAATGAACATTATTCCACCATATAAATGCATAGATTTTGATCATATCTATTGAATCAATAATATACATATCCTATTTACATTAAGTCAAATATAGATACAAATATATGTCATGTACAGTCTAGTATTATTATAATGCTATTATTTATCTTCTACAATAAATGATAATGCACAAATATATTATTTATCTTTTGTAATAAATGACAATGCACAAATCTATTATTTATCTTCTATATATATATATATATATATAGAATGTAGGATGTAAGCAATAGTTTAGTATTTAAGATATATATATATATCTTAAATACTAAACTATTGCTTACATCCTACAACGTATTCACAAAATACTATTACATACTTACAAAATACTATATGAAGAGCATATCTCTATTTGACTAATGTTGGGATCTATTCTTCTTCTCTTACCCTCATCCTCCCATGGTTGTTTTGATGAGTAAATAAATACATCACAATTATGATAGAGCATATCACAAGAATAAATATGAATAATAGAATGTATACATTTAACTGCATGCAATAGTTGTGATAAAGGGAGCTACAAGAGTAATATTATAATATAAATAGTAGAATATGCATATGCATATATGATAGCATACAATAGCTAAGATATAGCATTCTACATGGATAAATTTAAATAACAGAGTGTAAACACATATCCCTACATACAATAGTTAGGATATAGCCTACCACATGAGCAATAAACATATAAGGATATTCAATAGACATGATAGAACATACCACCAATCGTTGACTCGGTCTTGCCCACCTGTTGTTTGAGACTGTGGATAATATTTAGAAAGTAGTCCCTTTATTTGCTAATTCGATGGTTCTCTATTCAGAAAATATTTTTCTTATCTTATCCTTTTCCTCCTTCCTCTAATCCTTGCCCCTTGTTTTGAATTATTTGCCTTTTATATATCCTTCAATTTTCCCAAAAGCCACACCCACTTGCTAGCCAATGCCTTATGGAGGGACGTGACTTTTAGCATGAAGTAATCGCCGACTTTAATTACTGCCTATGTATTTCTTCATATCCCACGATTTCATTGGAATATATTGTTATTGCCTTTATATATTATTCTTAGCTTTTAGACTTATTTCTAATTGGTGACTTTTCATAGTCACTTTGGTTTATACTCACATATTAAATGTTTATTTTTATATTAGTTTATTATATTATAATAATTATCAATTTGTTAATATCTATTTTGTATTGACCATATTTATATTTATATCTCATGATTAATATTATCAATAATAATAACAAGTAATATATCTAATTGTAATATAATATAATTATTATTTATCAATAATAAGTTGTAATATATTTAATAATAATATATTTGTATATTATTAGATAATATTTAGGTTGTTAGTATTAGGATTCTAATATTTAAATGGTGATTATTTGTATTTGTAATTATAATATTATCTCGATAATTATAATTTTTAAATGGCAATTACTTATATTTATATTTTGATATTTATTTGGTTCGGTTATTTGTATTTTAATATCTTAGATTTAGCTTTACAATTTCAGGGACATGATAGAACTTGGGATGTGACTCCTCCTTCTTCATCATCAACTTGAGCCAAGTTCAATCTTGATTGCTCTCCTAGTTTCATTTCTTGCATGTGATCATTTGAGCATTCAAAGGCTCTATGGCCCTCTTCACCACACCGAAAACAAACAAAAGGTCTTCATTGATTTTCCCAACCTCTACCACCATTGTAGCCTCTACCTCTTGGAAAGCCTCTTCCTCTTTGTTGACTTGGAATATTTTTCTAGGCATCTTCTTGTTTCTCCACTCCATGGGATGATTCTCCTCTACTGTAATTCAAACCACCTCATGATGGAGATGACAAACCCTTCCTTGTTCCTCTATTCCTTTGGAAATATTGTCTATTTTTCTTTTATTTTTCCTTTAAAGTTAATTGGTATGCCTTTTCCATACTACTAACTCGACGCATGCTCAATTCATCTTGAATATAAAATTTAAGATCATTTACATACTTTGCAGCCATTTGTTCATCAGTTTCTTGATGCTCCATGTGAATGGATAACTTATAAAATTCATTTATGTAATCTTCCATAGTGGAAAGATTTTGTTTCAAATTCTAAAACCTACCAAAAAGAGTCTATGCATAGTCCAGAGGAAGAAATTTCTCTTACAGCCTCTTTTCTATCTTCCTCCAAGTCCTAATTTTATCCTTTCATTTTTTGGTTCTCTCCTACAAATGATCCCACTAGATCATTGCATAAGCCTTTAATTTGGTCCATGCAAATTTTACCTTTTTTTCCTTTGTCATAAACTTCCATTCAAAGAATTTTCTCATATCATTCAACCAATCTATTAGCTCCTCTGGTTTGAGGCTACTCGTATACTCTAAGACATCAATTTTGATCCCTTCAATTTCCCCTTCTAATACCCTCAACATCCTCTCTTCAAAATTCCTCTCTTCTAATTGCTCTTCTTCTTCTTCTTCTTCTTCTTCTTCTTCTTCTTCTTCTTCTTATGGTTCTATGTGGCGATCTACATCTCCTTGACCTATTTCATTAGAATCATCTACTCTTTTTTTCATTCCCTGATTTTCCATGATTCCTACAAGATAAACTACTTGCCTTTGTAGGATTTGCATATCTCTATGCATCTAGGAAAGACATCCTCTTACTCTTCCTCTCCCAACTATCTTGCCGCTCTGATACCAAATTATGTAACTAAACTAAAGAGCAAGTAAAATCATCACATCCAGAGAAAAAGATACTAAAACTTAAGAATTAAAATCATTGAATTCTTCATTACCCTTTGTCCATTATGCCTCTACAACTGAAAGGGAACACTTTTTATCTAAAAAACTAAAAAAAAATAGAAAAATTACCATTTTTGATAGTTTTTGACAATTGTTAGATTTTGTCATTTTTGGTAATTTCACATACATATCCCTTTGAACTCGGATTTTTCCCAAAAAACATCCTAACACTATGGTGACACAAATTGTCAACTTACAATTCAAATTGGAAACATGAGTTTCAAGTTATTAAAGAAAACAACTTTCTAAAAATTGGAAAAAAAAACCAATAAAAGTTGATTTTGAGGGTCTAAATGAAATATTTAGTTCTTGAAAAAGTGTCAAAATGGCCAACAATTGAGCTAAGCTCCTTCAAAAATCCAAAAAAATCCTCATTGCACATCTCCCTGTAAAATTTGAGCCCAAACGGACATTTGAGTCAAAAGTTATGGCCTTTGGAAGTCCCTGCATCAGATTATGGCTACCTTAAATATTAATTAAATTATATGATCATTATATTTTTATTTAGATAATTAATTACCCTAGGTGTTATATTTAGGTATCTAAGTTAGCTTGGCTGACATTTAGGGTATAAGTAAGGTATATATAAGAGGTAGAGGTAACTAGCTATTATTATCATATTGAGTATTGTGTTCTTATTGAAGACTATTGGAGGTATCCCCTCTAAGTGGAAAAGGAGGCTGCCCCCTTGAAGTGACATATTATTATTAAGTATTTGTAGCATATTTCCTACTATATTCCTCAATTGTGTAATTTGTTTCATTATAAAAAAGAAGACTCAACAAATTTTTTTTTGTGAGAGCTTTAGTAATGAAATCCCACAAGAGGTGCCAAAAAACTATTGATTTCTCCAAATCGACACACCTAAATTTGTAGGTTGAAAATGCTAAATTTAGGGATTAATCAATCTTAGATTCCCACACTCATGTATTCAAATATGTGAGAAATATTTGGAAAAGGATAAATTCCAATATGAGATAGAATATAATATAATTCTTGTAGAGAAAAAAATCAAAGGTTTGAAAGAAAATAAGGACACAGGAAAAGAAAAATAAATGAGGCAATGCACAAAATTTTAAAAACAATTAGCTCTCCCTCCAATATTCAATTAATTTATCAAACACGAAAACAAAAAGATTACAACTAGAGCTAGCTCAACATGCTTCTACTATTTACCATGAGCAAGCAACCATTAATGAAAATGGCCAAGGCTAGTTCAACTAGCTTCCACTTAAGGGCCATAAGCAAACAAACAAAACATACATGAAATCACAACCAAGTGGCACTCTCTAGGATGAGATATGAAGACCCAATCTAAAAGTAACACTTCCATTAAAAAGAAAATCTAAAAATATCTTTACAAATGAAGAAATATTTTTTACTTATAGAATGCTAAAAAGGGGAAGTCAGTCTTAACAATTGATTAAATGAGACAATTGAAAGGACCAAAATAACTAATAGGTAAACCTAAAAATAGATATCATTTTTTAGATAAATTTCCCTGTAATCCTCATATAAGAGGAGGGGGGTATTTTCCAATAAATATTAAAGGAAGCCACAACAAATGATAATTAAATATCACACTACAACTTTATTGATAAAAAGGGTATTTTATTAAAATATAAAGGTGGTAAAAAATTCACCATCCTTACCTCTCAACTAGTTGATACATCAAAAAATCTCCCACACTACCTCAATAAAAAAATATTTTATGGTTATCATTGGATAAATGGAAATACAAGCATAAAATCAAGATCTCATTGACAATAATGTACTTCAAGTTGGGGGTATTCATAACATGAAGCTACATCTTTAGTACTAGAATATGAGTATAATCAAAAAGAGATTAATGACGATGACCTTATACTACTTATATTAATCATATTTTTTATTAAAAATATAAGGATGCATCTAGCATATGTAACATCAATGTCACACACAAAGATACCAAGCATTATAAAAAGAATGATAAAGTTTACATATATGTGAGTATAACAATATACCATATGGTGGAATGATGGTTAACAATAGAGATCCAATGAACATTAATCTAGAAACAAATGGATATAAAGAGATTGATGATAATGTCCAATATACATAATTAATTACATATTATCATGATAATGTTCAATGTGCTAACAAGGAACTACCAACTAAAATAACTCAAAAGCAAGTAGATAAACCAAAAATTTCAACATCTAAGTTAGTGTCTCCAAGGATAAAATCAAAGCTACCACATTTATATCCAACCTTTGTTCATAAAGACATATAAATTATTGATGTCACATAGGCAACATAGCATAAAGGATTGTCACATGGGGTTCATTGACTTATTTTTAACACATATTTTTCTCCTATTGAGATAAACTGCCTATTATGTTGACATTATGGGTTAATCTCTTCCCATGTCTATTACTTGTTTGTCAACACATATTACATATTGTATTTTCATGTGCTATGTTTGTATTCTTTTTATGTTTTCACTTGATCTCACCTCTTGGGTCACAACTTGTCATTTTTTTGGGTTCTATGTGCTCATGCTTTGTTTCCTTTGGGGTGCAAGAGGGGAATTTTTCATTCACATATACTTTAATATGTAAAGAATAATAAAGATAATCAAGATACATAATTAATTTTATATAGGTAAATATATCTCTAAATTAAAAAAAAAATGATTTTCATTCTTTTCTCTCCTTGATTTGTGGCCACTCTTACATGTAGTATACATACTTAAGGGGGTGCATTAATTTTTAGTTCTATTTCTCATTTATGTACAGTTTCAAATGTTAGTGCTTTTATTTTGACAAATGACAATATATATGAATGCCTACTACATGTTAGGGACACAAGGACACATACTTATTCTAGTTGTTTAAAATTTTAGATTATAGAGATTAGTTATCGAAATGATTTCTTCTATTTCTACTTTACCATGCTTACTAACTTATATTTGCATGAAAACCAAAATGAGAGAAAAATATTAAGGAGAAAAGTGCATGCTTTACTAGATTTAACCTCTTTGTTTTACACCACTTTGTGTGGATTCATTTAATGAATGATTCTAGCATACACATGTTTATGCTCTTAAGGGTTCTCTTTTAGGACTAGCTAGCTTAAGTAGCCTTGGGTCCTAAAATATATTGAGTTCGTGTTGTGTTTAAGGATATACTATTATACTACTTTTATTATGGATTATTAACATATTGTTTCATAAATTTGATCACACACATCATTAATATCAATTTGAATCAGGAGAAAATACTCAACATTCAACATTCATTGTTTCTCTATTTTAATATAGTTAAATCAACCTAGGAGATTGACTATCATCATGTAACCCAATCACTCTTTCTTCTATCCATTGTAGGATCCCAAAGGTATTTTTTTAGCACCAAATTATTCTTAGAAATAATTATACACTCAAGAAAAAAAATTCTACAAGGATGAAAGGAAAAATTATACATTAGACTAAATTAGCCACCTAGGACAAGATTTCACTAGCTAAACCACTGTTGGGACTATAAAAATTTGATGTTTTTAATATGTTTTCACTCATAAATTTCCAAATTTGGTCCTACCGTGTTTCAGTGTGACGACATTTGGGTCTCTCCGATCTATTTTTCTACTGGCAAACGTTTGTTGCCTATCGACAAGACGTTTATGTTGTTTCAACAACCGTGGTGGCTTCTATCGACATTTGTCTTGGTGGTCAGGCTAGCGTCTTGCCGAATTCTAGATGTCTCAGTGACAGGTGCATTGTGGGTCCCTTCGGTTAAAGGTTTCGGCATTATGTCTCAACAAATTTTTCCTATCTTGTCGAACGGTGGTGGAAAGATATAACATATTGGTGTAGGTTTGATCCTCGGTGGAAGCTCTCAACGATTTCGTCTTGTCTTGACGACCGGGGAAATGGAATATAGTATCGACATGAGTTAATGTTTTCGAGGGGATGTCATGGTGATATCCATATGTCTCACCAACAGAATACAATGGGTTTCCCTCATGTGGCTTTCAGTATAAGGTTAAGGCTTTCGGCCTATGGTCTTAGCGAAGTGAGTTTGTCTCATCGACGGTGCAAAGGTTTCCTACCAAATGACTTTCGGCTGGAGTCCTCTTATGACTTGGCAAAGATAATTTTAACAAGGGGTGCTTTGGTATGAGTTGGGGCAATCGCCGTAAGGTCTCGGCGAGTGACCTTCGGTCTCGCCGATGGAAGGCGATGAAGGATTTTATTGGCAGGAGTATGAACTTTTCTCGGCGACTCAAAGTGCACAGAGCCTTGCGGAGTAACAAAGTGAAGTCTATGTGAGGTCTCCCCGACATATGGAAGCTACAACGATATGTATGTGTGGTGTGCACTCCTCGGAAAGAAAATCTTGAAGTCACGACGACATTCAGAATGTATGAAGATCTTCGATGGAGTAGGGCCTAGTCTTTGAGATGTCTTTCCAAAACCATGTGGTCACAACGATGATGATTAAAATGAAATGTGTACATCGGTGTGAGATTCTCTAATGTCTCGGCCACAGGTTTAACCATGGGATCATCGGCGCAACGTAATTGAAGTTTGTATGACATATCCTCAACTCGGATAAGTCACAGCGAAAGCGAAATACAAGCGCAGGGGATATAACGAATGAATTTCCTTTGGCATGACGATACAAATGTCTCACCGATTGTTCACTGGTGAAAATAAAATTTCAAAGTGTTATGGCCGACATGAATACATTTGGTGACCGTTGCAGGCCGACTTTGTTGGAGCCCGAATTTTGTGCTGGGCTGACATGGAGTTTCAAATTGATTTATTTTCTAATGCTTGTGTATAAGTAAGCATTCTTGCAATTGTAATTAGGGGAGCTATTAGTTATTCGATGTATAGTAGGCACTTTTTGATGGATACAGTAATATAGATTCATCAGATCAGAGACTAAGTTGCATGTTTTCAAAGTGGAGGTATTTATGAAAGTCAATTGATGTTGCTACACATTTTTGGTCTCAATTATCTGTTAAATTTGATGAAAGTATGGTTAAGTTGTCTCCAAAATGGACTCTTTCTAGTTGTTTAAATTGATATGACAAGTTTGTATTCGATTTATCAATACACATTTGTTGTACTTGTGTGATTGATTGATTGGTTCTTTCAAGTAAAGACTAAATCCTTTTAGTTAATCACAATAATCAGAGTGATTCAATTGGATTATTCAAGTAGAGCTTAGTAGTCACAGTTTTGCATGTTTATACAAGTTGTAAACAAACTATATGCCAGATAATTTGAGTTTTCTCTAGAAAGTGTTGCTCATTTGATTTCATTTGACTCCGCATACCCAATAAGGCACTGGTCTTTGCATTTTATCATTTTGAATTCATTCATTCTCTTTACATCTTTTAAAATTGAGCATTTTAGAATCTAGACCAGAGTATTGTTACCATTTTCAAGTTGAATTATAATTTTTCACTCCCATCTACCATTGTGAACAAGTTGTTATAAGAAGATTGATTACAAGTTAAGTCTGCATTATTCAGAGAGGTACGCCCACCCAGGTTTTGCAGTACCTAAAGAGTAGAAGGTTGAATTCTTCCAACCTTGTCTGTTACCCTGGAGTGTATCAAGAGATTGGCAGCCTCTTGAGGCATCTTGCCTGTGTTTTTGAGAGCTAACAAATTGGCAACTCTTCTGGGGAATACATTCATAATCAAAGCCTTAATCATAAAGTCAGGAACTTTGTACAGACTCCGCTGGGAATAAGAAGCATTAAGTATTTTCTCATTTTTTGACAAAAGTGAGTGGCAACTCTGACATAAATTTTGTACTTGTTCATCGTGAATGGAAGAAGATCTCAGTACAGGGGAGGTCATACTAGAGCTCTTGTTGGCAGCAGTTAGTGGACACATAAAGATGACAGAGCTGATAAAGGAAAGAGGATCAATGAGGACATGTGCATAACAGATAAAGGAAAAGCACCAAGAGTACATTGTGAAACATATAATTGCTATGATACATGGAGAGATGATTCAAGTGCAAAGCCTTGTACCCCAAAATATCAAAGAAATCCTTTCCCTTCTCTCGATCCTCAGAAACAGGTTGAGTTTGAAGCTAGAAAGAGGAAGGAATATGATCTAGAAATGCAAGGTGATCAGAATGAACCTATTGATCATGCATCTCCTCAAGAAGATTATGAATCTTTGAGTTTTGAAGAAATCAAGGCACTATTTGAATCCCAAGAAAAGGAAAGAAAAGAACAAGAAAGGGCTTGGATGATACAAGCAATAAAAGAATCCAAATTGCAGAAAGTACAAGTTATTGATCAGACAACTGATTGCCCCCCAAAGTATGTACCACCTCATAAGTAGGGTAGTCATGGTGCCGGGCCATCTAGTCAATTGAATGATCAGAACCATCAGACTGAGAATCACTACAGGCAGCCAAGTCAGTCGTCATCATATTCCCACATAGCATACAAATGTGCATCCACTTCTTGGTCGGCATCACACCCCTCAGCATAATGCATAATACAATAATCCTATGCATCAGTATCAATATCCACCTATCCCTCCCCCCCACGAATACACAACAATGATCAGGAATTTGATTTGGCAGGGTTCAATCAATGCCCTTACCCTATGGATAGCAGCTGGAGAGGTTTGATTCCCAAGTTTATAGGGGGCAATGCAGTCACTCCTGAAGAACATCTAAGGAATTTCAATATGTCCATTCAAGATATAGGTATGCCACATGAAGATTTGCATATGAGGCTGTTTATGATGTCACTTATTGAAGATGATAGGGATTGGTTTAACAACTTGCCAGCGTATTCAATTAATTCTCTCCAAGCATTTCAAGATAAATTCTTAGAGCAATATGAGAATCAAAATGCTCCAGATGCAGCTCTTCATGAATTGGTGGGGATTCAGAAAAATCAGAATGATTCAATTTATGATTTCAACCGAAAAATTCAACAAGTTGCATACTAAAGTACCTCCTGGATCAAGATTGTCAGACTCTACTGCATTGAGTATTTATTTGAGTGCATTTGATTCTAAGATAGGGTATGAACTGAGAAGTAGATCCCCAAGAGATTTGGTTGAAGCACAGAAAATTGCATTGACAATTGAAAATAACAGGAAGGCTGCTGGTATAACTAATAAAAGAGACAACTCGAGGCCTCCTCAACAAAATAATTATTAATACAGACAAGAGAATACATACAAAAATGAGAATAGAAATGAAAGGACAAGGTTGCATGATATGCCTTACAATACAGACTGGAAAGATAGGAAACCTGTGATAGCCAAGCCAAGAAGTAAAGAGACTCCTGATCCGTTGAGCAAAAAAGGAACTTACATGGTGAGTAATAATTATTTCTGTGGAGTTTGTAATCAGCCACATTCTCTAGACTACTGTGTTGTAACTCAAAAGATTCAAGAAGAGGGAATGTTGATGGAGAATAATGAAGAAAATCACAAAATTTATTTGACTTCAGATACCTTTTATCATGCTGAGGAAGGATATTCATCTTTAGAGGATGAAGGCTATGAGTATGACGTTTCTAATCAGAAGTATAATATCCATATGGCTGAACAATAGATTTTTTATGATTCTGATGAAGACTACACAAAGCCACATCTTGTTGAAACGCCTGTTCAGTGCAATGTAAGGAGACTCACTAAAGATGAAATGGAGAAAATAACTGTTGCAGCAGTTGAGGATGCAAGGAGTAAATATTGGTTGAGAAACAGAAAAGTGAATGAGCTAGATGGAGTTCCTGGGGTAATTTTGGTAAAAAATCAGAAGGAAACACAGGAAACTGTAAAAAAGCCAGAGAACAAGCAGCATGATAAAATTGAAAAGAAGCCTGTCCAAGAGCAGAAAGTTGCAGAATTACACAAGGAAATGCAAAAGTCTGATCAACCTAGTAAAAAAGAAAAAGAAGAAACCAAAGGTGAAACACCAGAACTGAAGAAGACTGTTAAGACAGAGAGCTCCTCTTTTGACTTCACATAGGCGTTATCCCAGGTAAAAATATCTATTCCATTACTTGAAATGATGAAAATAAAAGAATACAGAGATAGTGCTATTCAAATGATAATGAATTTTGAAAAGAAACTAGTTATTCAAGCAGTCAATAAGCAGGAGAAAATAGATATACCAGATGTCTGCTTGAATGATGTATTACCAACTTCTCCACAAGTGGATCCTTTCTTCACCACATTGCTTATAAATAATAAATTGTTGAGGAATTGCATGATAGATTCTGGCACTGCTATAAATATTATGCTAGTAGGTGTTATGAAGCAGCTGGGCTTATGTGTTGATACATATTCAAAGGGAAGTGTTATGCAATGGATAACAGACCTGTACCTGTGATTGGCATTATAAAGGGTGTTGAATTCATACTGGCTACTTATCCACAAGTGGCTTACAATATAGACATAATAGTCATTGATACTCATCCTCAGTTTGGGATGCTTTTTTCAAGATAATGGACAATAGCTATTGGTGGAAATGTTCAGTTTGATCTGTCTTATGCTACAATATTAGTGAATGGTCAGGAAGTCAAATTGTATAGAGAGTTGAGAATGAACCAGCTTGTTGACTGTGTGCCTTGAGATCAGATTAACTATTTTTGTGATGTTGATCTTGGAAGTTTTAAAATTGAACCGGATCAACCAAAATTGACCAATAGTGATCCGATAGAAAAGCATGTGGCACAAAACTGCAATGAAGTCTGGAAGATGTATTTTGATGGAGCATGCAACCAAGAAGGTAATGGCACTGGGATTGTATTTGTTTCCCCTGAAGGTACTACTTTTAAATATTCATTCTTGTTAGCATTTGAATATACAAACAATGTGGCAGAGTATGAAGCTTTATTGACTAGCTTGAACATAGCTGTGAAATACAAGATTAAGTTGTTAACTATTTTTGGTGATTCTGAGTTGGTTGTTTCACAAATTAAATCCAAATATGCAGCAAAGCACAAAGGATTAAAACATTATAGGAATGTTGTATGGGATACAATTG
Organism: Sequoia sempervirens; assembly: GCA_007258455.2. Classification (NCBI taxonomy): domain Eukaryota; kingdom Viridiplantae; phylum Streptophyta; class Pinopsida; order Cupressales; family Cupressaceae; genus Sequoia; species Sequoia sempervirens. The sequence goes on along the minus strand of VDFB02281492.1, from coordinate 529,032,308 downwards.
AATTGTTTGATGCCTTCTCAATTGAGTGGATTGACAGGTCAAAGAATATAATGGCTTATTTCTTAGCAAATGTGGCACTCAAAAGAGATGATATTACATTGGTTGGGGTATCACAGATTGAGTTTAAAACAAGGCCTGTTGTTCTTGATAACATTTATAACTGGTAGGTTTTTAATGATGATGCTGACTTTTTGAAATTCCTTAATTGTATAGATCAGTATGAGACACAGGAAATTGATTTTAATGCTTTTGTTGAAGAAGTGGATGGGAAGCAAACTGTGTTTGGCAAAGAGATATTGCAGCTCAAAACAAATAAATTACCCAAGGGTCTAGTGGCATTGGAGAGGCTGTATGATGGAAATGATAAATCTCTAATGAAACAAATGCCAGTTAGAAGAGAAGATATTGAAGAAGTCAACTTAGGGACTAAGATAGCACTAAGAAAGGTATACATTGGAAAGAAGATCGGCCCTACAATTAGAAGAATGCTGATAAAGTTGCTAAGAAAATACAAGCATGTTTTTGCTTGGTCTTATGAAGATCTTAAAGCATATAGGGAAGATTTATTTCAGCATGAAATACCACTGAAACCAGAAACCAAGCCTTTTAGACAAAAGCAAAGACCTATAAATCCAACACTAGAGCCTAAAATGCAAGACGAATTGATAAAGCTCAGGGATGGAGGAATTATCAAACCAATTAGACATTCAACGTGGGTTTCAAATTTGGTTCTAATGAGAAAGAAGAATGGTGATATCAGATTATGTGTGGACTTCAGTAATTTAAATATGGCACCTCTCAAAGATAATTATCCTTTACCCAATATGGAGGCCATATTACATAAGGTGACAGGGTGTGAATTGCTATCCATGATGGATGGGTTTTCTGGATACAATCAGGTTAAAGTCAAGGAATCTGAGCAATACAAGACAACATTCACAACTCCTTGGGGAACATATGTATACATAAGAATGCCATTTGGTCTCACTAATGTTGGAGCCACTTTTCAACAGGCTATGGATGTAGCATTTGCTGATTTGATTAATGCTATCATGGTGGTGTATCGAGATGACTTGACTGCTTATTCGAAGAAGGCTAAAGATCATGTGCAACATCTTGAGAAGGTATTTATTAAAGATTTTGAATATGGTATTAGTTTAAATCCAAAGAAATGTGATTTTGTAGTCACAGAGGGTAATCTCCTGGGGCACATTGTTTCAAAAGAGGGAATTAGAATAGATCCTGAGAGGGTTGAAGCTATTGATAAAATTCCTATTCCCAAAACTGTCAAGGCAATACAGTCATTCTTTGGACAAATTAATTTTGTTAGGCGATTTGTTTCTAATTTTGTTGAGATCATTAAGCCCATATCTAAAATGTTGAAGAAAGGACAAAAAATGGACTAGACTGCTGAGGCTTTAGATGCTTTTATGTCTATCAAAAGGGCTATCAAAGAGGCTCCCTTTCTAAAATCTCCAGATTTTACAAAGCCTTTTCAATTTTTTTCATTTGCCTCAATGCACACTATTGTTGCTATTATGTTACAAAAGAATGGGGATGGTTATGAACAGCCTGTGTCTTTCTTTAGTAAGTCTTTACAAGGGTCTGAGCTAAAATATGATATAATGGAAAAGCAAGCTTTTGCATTGGTAAAGGCCACAAAAGCATTTAGACCATATCTTGTTGGAGCAAAGGTAATTGCTTATGTCCCTCATGCTGTTGTCAAAGACATTTTAACACAATCTGAAGTTATAGGGAAAAGATGCAGATGGATCAACAGGATTCAAGAATTTGGCATGGAAATACATATTACTAAGCTAGTAAGAGGCCAAGGCTTGGCTAGGGTAATGACATAAACTATATTGATGCAAATCAGATTTGTAATGTTGAGGAAGGGACTACAATTGCAAGCATTGAACACACTCCTTGGTATACTGATGTTATGCATTATCTTAAATATATGAAGTGTCCAAATGGATTGAGTGATAGCCAGAGGAGAACTTTGAAGTTGTAGGCATCCAAATATGTTTTTATGGATGGCGATCTATTTTGGAAAAACAGGGATGGCATATTGTTGTTATGTTTGGATGAGTCACAGGCCAAACATGTTTTGAAGGAAATGCATGAAGGAGTTTGTGGTGGTCATTATTCAGCAAAGACAACTGCACACAAGATTCTCAGGGCAGGGTATTTTTGGCCAAAGGCTTTTAATGACTCCTTTACACATGTGAGAAAATGTGAAGCTTGCCAAAAGTTTTCTGGAAGATTGAAATATCAGGGTGCTTTGCCACTTTGACCTTTGTAGGCTGATGCCCCTTTTCATCAATGGGGAATTGATTTCATTGGAGAGATACAAGAGAAGTCAAGTGGAGGACATAGATGGATATTAGTCGCCACTGATTATTTTACAAAGTGGGTGGAGGCAATCCCAACCAAGCAGGCTACAAGTAAAGTTGTAACAAATTTCTTGATGGACAACATTATCACTAGATTTGGTACACCATTGAGGATAATCACAGATAATGGGATGTGTTTCAGGTCAGATGAATTCAAAAGCTTTTGTGATAAGTATGGCATTACTATTTCTTATGTAGCTCCTTATCATACACAAGCCAATGGTCAAGCATAGTCCAACAATAAGAGTCTCTTGAAGATTATAAAGAGGATGTTGGGACAGAACAAGAAGGCTTGGGATTCAAAGTTAAAATTGGCTGTGTGGGCTGATAGGATCACCATGAAAAAGGAAATTGAAAAATCTCCATTTGAATTAGTGTACGGAGCACAAGCTAGGATGCCTCTACAAAATTTGTTACTAGTTTATCAGTTTGTCTTACAGGAAGATTTAGAAGTTCTTGAACCCATGGAAGACAAGATGGAGCAACTTGCTGAACTAGATGAAGTAAGGAGAGAAGCCCAAAGTCAAAACATAAAGTTACAGGCATAGATGAAGTATCTATTTGACAAGAAGGCAAAGAATATAAAATTTGAAGAAAGTGATTTGGTGTTGATATGGAATGCAAGGTGTCAGGAGAAAGGCAAGCATGGTAAATTTGAAGCTCTTTGGCTGGGACCTTTTGTTGTTGTTGGAAAGAAGGGTGAAGACTCATATTATTTATAGAACATGGCTGGTGAAGATCAGGAATTGCCTGTTCATGGGAAATTCTTGAAGTTTTTCTTCTCTCGAGCAACATAGAGGATTAAGGGTTGCCAATGCATGGACAACTCTTGTGTATCCTCTTTAAAATTCTTTTCCATGCATAGTAGTTTAGGTTTTTCATCCATCTCCATTTCACTTCCATTTTCCATTCACCTCCATCTTGCATTCTCTTTGCATTCACTTCCACTTTGCATTCATTTCCATTACAATTCATTTCATTGTTGCTCATTGGTTCATCATTTTTGTCTGGTCTACTAATCAGGGATTCTGGATCCTTGCAATGATCTGACTATCATTCATCCCTAGACGGAGCCACTGTTGGGACTATAAAAATCTGATGTTTTTACATATGTTTTCACTCATAAATTTCTAGATTTGGTCCTACTGTGTTTTAGCGTCACGGCATTTGGGTCTCTCCAATCTATTTTTCTGTTGGCAAACGTCTATTGCCTATCGGCAAGACTTTTATGTTGTTTCAGTGACTGTGGTGGCTTCTATTGGCATTTGTCTTGGTGGTCGGGCTAGCGTCTTGCCAAATTCTGGATGTCTCAATGACAAGTGCACTGTGGGTCCCTTCGGTGTATGTTAAAGGTTTTGACATTATGTCTCAGCAAAGTTTTCCTATCTTTCCGAATGGTGGTGGAAAGATATAACATATTAGTGTAGGTCTGATCCTCGGTGGAAGCTCTCAACAATTTTGTCTTGTCTTGATGACCAGGGAAACGGAATACAGTATCGACATGAGTTAATATTTTTGAGGGGATGTCATGGCGATATTCATATGTCTCACCGATGGAATACAATGGGTTTCCCTCATGTGGCTTTCGGTATAAGGTTAAGGCTTTCAGCCTATGGTCTTAGCAAAGTGAGTTTGTCTCACCGACGGTGCAAAGGTTTCCAACCAAATGACTTTTGGCTGGAGTCCTCTTATGACTTGGCGAAGATAATTTTAACAAGGGGTGCTTTGGTATAAGTTGGGGCGATCGTCGTAAGGTCTCAGCGAGTGACCTTCAGTCTCGTCGATGGAAGGTGATGAAGGATTTTATCGGCAGGAGTATGAACTTTTCTCAGCGACTCAGAGTGCACGGAGCCTTGCGGTGTAACAAAGTGAAATCTATGTGAGGTCTCCCCGACATATGGAAGCTATAGTGATATGTATGTGTGGTGTGTGCTCGTCGGCGAGAAAATATTGAAGTCACAGCAACATTCAGAATGTATGAAGATCTTAGATGGAGTAGGGCCTAGTCTTTGAGATGTCTTTCCAAAATCATGTGGTCACAATGATGATGATTAAAATGAAATGTGCACGTTGGTGTGAGATTCTCTAATGTCTCGGCGATGTGTTTAACCATGTGATCATCGGCGCAACATAATTGAATTCTGTATGACATCTCCCCGACTCGGATAAGTCACAGCGAAAGTGAAATACAAGCACAAGGGATGTAACGAATGAATTGCCTTTGGCATGACGATACGGATGTCTCGCTTATTGTTCACTGGTGAAAATAGAATTTCAAAGTGTTGTGGCCGACATGAATACATTTGGTGACCGTTGTAGGCCGACTTTGTTGGAGCCCAAATTTTGTGTTGGGCCGACATGGAGTTTCAAATTGATTTATTTTCTAATGCTTGTGTATAAGTAAGCATTCTTGCAATTGTAATTAGGGGAGCTATTAGTTATTCAATGTACAATAGGCACTTTTCTGATGGATACAGTAATATAGATTCATCAGATCAGAGACTAAGTTGCATGTTTTCAAAGTGGAGGTATTTATGAAAGTCAATTGATGTTGCTGCACATTTTTGGTCTCAATTATCTGTTGAATTTGATGAAAGTATGGCTAAGCTGTCTCCAAGATGGACTCTTTCTAGTTGTTTAAATTGATATGACAAGTTTGTATTCAATTTATCAGTACACATTTTTTGTACTTGTGTGATTGATTGATTGGTTCTTTCAAGTAAAGACTAAATCCTTTTAGTTAATCAAAGTAATCAGAGAGATTCAATTGGATTATTCAAGTAGAGCTTAGTAGTCATAGTTTTGCATGTTTATACAAGTTGTAAACAAACTATATGCCAGATAATTTGAGTTTTCTCTAGAAAGTGTTGCTCATTTGATTTCATTTGACTCCGCATACCCAATAAGGCACTGGTCTTTGCATTTTATCATTTTGAATTCATTCATTCTCTTTACATCTTTTAAAATTGAGCATTTTAGAATCTAGACCAGAGTATTGTTACCATTTTCAAGTTGAATTATAATTTTTCACTCCCATCTACCATTGTGAACAAGTTGTTATAAGAAGATTGATTACAAGTTAAGTCTGCATTATTCAGAGAAGTACACCCACCCAGGTTTTGCAGTACCTAAAGAGTAGAAGGTTGAATTCTTCCAACCTTGTCTGTTACCCTGGAGCGTATCAAGAGATTGATAGCCTCTTGAGGCATCTTGCCTGCGTTTTTGAGAGCTAACAACCACAACATGGGATGATCTAATATTGGGTCCTAGAAAAATCAAGATCGATATATATTTGGTCTTTGATAATTTTTCTAGCTATAGATTTTAGTTTTCAAATCTATCACAGTGTAGTAAAAGTTCACATCAATCCAATTTCTAGATAAGGTCCATCCCTCTCACTTTCATTTATCATTTGTTTATTTTTCTAAAATCTTGAAACATATTAATTTAGTCCATGAAAGAACATGATAAAATATGAAATGGTGTAAAATATTCATGTCATGAATCAAAGGTCATTGCTTGCTCTATCCATTAAAGTATCTCCAAATACATACATTAAGGTAACATATTCATGTATATCTTCATATTGTGAAGAGAAAAATGATCTAACATGTAGTATTTTATCTTCACGTCCACTAAATGCATCTTGATAGAAACACCATAAATGAATCTTTCATCAGTTTAAAACATGTGCATTAGAAATTTCATGAACTAAATCCTCGTGAAACAATGAATCATTAATAACTTATGTGGGGGATAGGGTAAATGACGCTTATCATTTAAGAAAGTATCACTAATCTCCTCATTAAAATTATTATCAATAAACCATGAATCTAAGGGTGAAGATACTTATCATCATTATCACATGAATTATAATCCCTATATGTATTAATAAAAAATGAGGCCAATTCATTATCATATGTTATACAACGAGTATGAATCTCATGAAAAAATGAAGTGAAGTCTTCCTACATAGGAGAGGTACTAATAAGTTCTAGAAAAGATGAAAAAATAGAAACATGTTGAGCCACATTACCCCTAAAATATTGAGCACCATCTATTTAATAAAGTTATATGATGTCTTTAATGACCAAAGGGTTTGATGTAGCAACTTGTGAAAAAACCTTAAGATCCTCAATGAGTGCATGAATACATGCAAAGGATAAATGCTAATTAGGATCCATGACTAACATTTTGTAATGAAAGAGAATACTTCAATGTTTGAGCTTTTGGATATGGCTCATTTGGGGGCTACATGTACGTTTAAGTTAGCCAAGTGGACTTTGCAGGAATTTAATAGGGTGAATATCAAGATTAGGGGTCTGAAAAGAGAATTTGCAAAGCATGTCGAAGGGTTCTTCCTCATATATTTTGATTGAAAGACTAGTGGACTTAGAGTACTCCTTTACAAATTTTAAAACCCTATGTGAGCAACACACCTCTCTAAAATGGAGGCTAAGATTAATGAAACTAATACAGACATCACGAAGCTAATGCAATTCAACCACAATTCAATCAAGAACAATGTTGAGTCTCTGGAGGTCCTCTTTTGCAAGATAAGTCAATTAAGGGAAGATCAACTTTACTTTGTAGAGTTGATGGAAAAGGACCAGTCTTCAAAGGGGAAGGGGAAGAAGGTCAAAAAAGATGAGGCAAAAGGCCCATATACAAGAGGTAGGGGTAACTTGAGGAAGACCTTTGAGGAGGAGAAGAAAGAACCGATGGACATGGTTGAATTGCATCATAACTAGGAGATTGAGGTGGATAACACCTTAAAGAACATGAAATACTATCTCTTTTGGTATTGTTTTCTGTTATTGTTTCTTTGCTGCAGGTTTTTTGCTTTTTGGCTGTTGTTTTGCTGTTGGTTGTTGATGATGGTTCAATGTTTTTATCTCTGAGTATCTTTTTTTCTATTTTGTTATAAAGGATTTTGGGTCCCTTCAAAACTTGATTTTCCCTTATAATCAAAACATTTTGCAATGAAAGATAAACAAAAGAGGGATTCAAAAAGTAAAAATCAATCAAGGGCCAAACCCTATGTAATTCCCACCTAAAAGAGGCTAAAACAATTCCAACTAAGTAATTAGATTTAAAAAGAAATGATAAATTTCCAAAGAAAAAATACCCACTCTTAATTTGAATTTTTTTTTTCAAAGAAATAAAGTCGAAGATCTATCCTCTATCCATATAAATTCATGTACTAATAATAAATATATTCCTAACAATTTTCGGTATTTGTATTCCAAGGATACAGATTCATTAAAACACCACTTCCATAGAATTAAATAATGAACAAGACTCAGAAAATACTATCTAAGGTGATGAGATGCCTATACTAAATTCTATACTTTTCATTAGTAGACTATCTTTTCATTTAATAATTAAATGATCAACCAAGGAAGGCTTATAAAGTAGAACTTGAATCCTATTGAACTCTAGAAATTCTTATTTGTATAAGAAATGTAGAGTCCTATTTAATCCAAATTTGATAAGAACAACACAATATTGGATGATACAAGATGATTGTTGCAAGAGTTTACTCTATATATCTAAACAATAAAATAGATAATTCATAACTAATGTGAATACATTGTTTACAAAATGTTAAAGACAATGACGACACAACTTCTAAAATAAATATTTCCTTAAATTCAAAAATAAGAATTGCTAATGTATAAAAGTACGCATACTTCAAGAAAATCTTTGCCTTGGTTTAGAATTAATGCTAAACATTAATAATAGTCATTAATGCTTTACAATAAGGTAACATCAACATTAATGCAAAGACATTAGTTGTTGTTGCCTTATTGTAAAGCATTAATTCTAAACCAAGGCGAAAATTTTCTTGAAGTATACGTACTTTTATACATTAGCAATTCTTATTTTCAAATTTAAGGAAATATTTATTTTAGAAGTTGTGTTGTCATTGTCTTTAATATTTTGTAAACAATGTATTCACATTAGTTATGAATGATCTATTTTATTGTTTAGATATATAGAGTAAATTCTTGCAACAATCATCTTGTATCATCCAATATTGTGTTGTTCTTATCAAAATTGGATTAAATAGGACTCTACATTGCTTATACAAATAAGAATTTCAAGAGTTAATAGGATTCAAGTTCTACTTTATCAACCTTCCTTGGTTGATCATTTAATTATTAAATGAAAAGATAGTCTATTAATGAAAAGTATAAAATTTAGTATAAGCGTCTTGTCATCTTAGATATAATTTTTTGAGTCTTGTTCATTATTTAATTCTATGGAAGTGAATAGTTGTTTTAATGTCTATGAGGTCTTTTATCCTTGGAATACAAATTACAAAAGCTTGTTAGGAATATATTTTTTATTAGTAAACGAATTTATATGGATAGAGGATAGATCTTTGACTTTATTTCTTTGAAAATAAAATTTCAAATTAAGAGTGGGTAGTTTTTCTTTGGCAATTTATCATTTCTTCTTAAATCTAATTATTTAGTTGGAATTGTTTTAGCTTCTTTTGGGTGGGCATTACACCCTAGATAGGGGAATGAAGGTTTAGTGAGAAATCCAAGCTCACACAAATTTGAAATTCAGAAAACTCAAAAGTCTAACCCTTAATGATAGGTGTGGAAGTTATGAGTTTACTAAAAATATATGGAAAATAAATATACCCTCATTAATTTAGAAGTCTAAATGGAGATGCAAAATCAATCAATCTAATAAGACCCAAAATTAATTTAATAATATGATTTGATACATTGAGACATAAACATAAACAATAACAATAGATCTATTAAAGCACACAGGACTAGGGCTTACCTTAAAATTGGTGCAATATTAACTTTGATTATTGTGATGCTATGATAGGAACATATAAATTGAAATATAGAATTGGATCTAGAATTAGAGAGTTTGAGATAATTACAATTGGATAATATCATGGCCTAGGACAAGATTGCACTTGTAATATGGTCCATGAGACAATCTTATTCAAAGTTGAGTTTTTCTTTTGGTATTGTTAACAATATTTGTCTAGATGTATATTTGTATTTGGAAAATAAAGTACTTGGTTCTAAGAAGTGCCTTTGGGAACTTATTAGGTACAAAGAGAAGCATGGAAATTCTTTGATGACAATCAAGTCCCTAAGACTAATTTAACAAGATTGAAATAGAGAGAACAAATTTGGATGTTGATATCCTATGCTTGATGTGATAGTGATTGATATTACTAATATTGAGATACATGTGATCAAATATGTAAATGTGAGATGCCATTAATTGATGAGTCCCTCTTGAAAGTGTCCTAGGATGATCTTAAATACACAACCCTATATACAACTAAGACCTATTATGACTCAAGATCACTTAATATAACTAGTTTTAGAAGGAAGCCCTTAAGAATATAAATATTTGTACTTGAATCATGCATTAGACATCCTTTCCCCTCAAGTTAGATACGCCTAATAATGTGTCTTAGAATGGCTTCCATGACTATAAAATTGTCATATGTAAGTCCTATAATTTAATCTCAAATTGGTTAGAAGGTTTTGCCGACAACAACATATATAGTTCAATTTGCCTTGATCCTTATAGAAATGACGACGATGTCCTAATAGAATTGATCTTCCCACTAACATAATGATTGATTGAATGTGAATGAATAAATTTGTTTGTTTGACCTCCTTTCTGCCCTTCTTATGACAAAAAGTCTTAAATATTTTCTCTACCTTCGAGCTTTAAAAAACCCTTTCCCTGAAGAAAACATGTAGAATTATTTCTTCTAGGCTACTCTAAAATTCTAATGTCTAGACAAAATAAATTAAAACATTGAAATAAAAAAGTGAAATATTAAAACTAAATAAAATTACGTAAAATCTGTATGTGACCCTATACCCATCGCTTAAGAACATTACCATGCAGATACAGAACTGGCAGATATGCTTAAATCCATCGTTGCCAGAAAAATAAAAAGTTCAATTCAGCGAGCTCGAGTCTATGTCATGTGCAAGAAAGTTAATCGAAACACCTCAAAATATGTAGTGAAGCCGTCTGGCCAATGTAAGAAGTAACGAACCCCTCAAAATCTTACTCTGCCTGAGACAGACGATTGTCTAGGAGTTTTTATGGTCCTAGAGTGCTCAGTAGTGTCAAATACACGGTGATCATTCATCTAGTTTTGCTGCAATGGCATCTTGTTTAAAATGTAGTGGAAATTATATACGAAACATTCTGTTCTGTGCAAGCAGTAGGATACATGATTGTTGGGGACTGAGATTCAAGACAACATCTACCCAATATGTGTTGCAGAGGACAAGAGACCCGACATTTGAAAAATTAATGGACAAACACAAAAAACTACTCACAGTGGTCTTAGTGCAGACGATTGTATTAGGTAGCCAGGAAAAAGCTCTTCCCTTTCAGTATCTCTCCAGATTGCAGAACAAACTCCGCCTGAAGAGAGGAGCAGGACCATTCCTGAAAAAGTACCCTCACATTTTTGAGGTCTACAAGCACCCCACGAAGGGGAATCTCTGGTTCAGGCTTACCCACAAAGCCATGGATCTTGTTAATGCAGAAGACCAAGCAATCAAAGACAGCGGGCCACTGGTCATTGAAAGATTGAAGAAATTGCTCCTGATTTCTACAGATGGAGTGCTCCCTCTCAAGGCTTTGTTAAAGATAAGCAGACCTCTTGGCCTGCCCGATGACTTTGAAGATTCAATTATAACAGAAAACTCACATTGTTTTCGATGGATTAGGGGCACTACTAGAGATAATGACATGGTGGGTCTTGTGTCAAGAGACCCCAATTTAGCAGTCACAGCAGTTGACAAGTGGAGAAATGCACATTACACAAGAGAGGAACTTGAGAAGGATAAAGAGATTAGGTTTGGGTTCAAGCACCAATACCCCCCTGGGTTTAGGATTAATAGGGGTTATAGGGACAAGGTAAAAAAATGGCAGAGGTTATCTTATTGGTCACCTTATCAGGATATTAGTATGGTTAGAATTCGTTCCAAGGGTGGAATTAAGCCTTTGGAGAAGAGGGCAGTTGCTATACTCCATGAGTTTTTGAGTTTGACTGTGGAGAAAATGGTACAGGTTGAGCAAATCAGTCATTTTAGGAAATCCGTTAATATTAAAATGAATATTAGGGATATATTTCTGGATCATCCTGGCATATTCTATTTGTGTACTAAGGGGAATGTTCATACCATCTTTCTGAGGGAGGCTTATCGAAGGGGTAGGTTGATCGAGCGTAATCCTGTTCATCTCCTTAGGCAGAAGATGTTGGAGCTGGTAGAGCTTGGTCGTCATGGCATGCACTTGCAGCCTCCTTTCGATGAAACTAAAGCAAATTTGGAGTGGACTAAGGAAAATAGTGAACAAGTTTTAGGCAGGGAGGAGAAAGGAGTGGTGGTGTCAGATAGCTTATGCCAGAGTGAATCTTGGGATTCAGACCATGGCAGTTTGAGTGATTCCTCACAAGATGGGGAGAGTGAAGAATGGGATGTCGAGAGTGATGCAAGTGATTGGTCTGAAACATAGTTACGATACTTTTTCTAAGCAGCCAGTTATCGATGTGTAGGCTCTTAAAGAACCAAATAAATTCATTTCTCTTTCGAATTAGAGGCTACCTATGAAATTGAATGTTCACTATTAGTCCGAGCTGGGTGAATCGAGTCTGTATTTAATAAACTCTAATTGTCAAGTTTTGCCTAGTGCTGATTCGAAGATAGTCTACTGTTCTCTCAGGTCTGCCTGGGTCTAAGTCTTGTGGCTTTGGACTAACAAACGAACTAATAAGCTTCTGCTTTTGGGAGGTGGCTTAAGGGTCCAAGAGAAAAAGTATCATGTTGTTATATTCGGAAGTTTTGCACCCTATTCAATGACATGGAATTCAATGTGCTTCATCAAAAGACGAAATTGAAGAAGATGTCTTTGATTTCTGTCAAAATCTTGGACAAATAGACCTTAAGGGTTGTACTGCATAACATAGATTTGTTTCATCTTAGATGCCAGGGCTAAGGTTTATCTGTTATACCAAATTTTCCCGGACTTGCACCTAGCCATGCCATTTGGATGGTGTAGACCATTTTTGGAATGGGCCCTGGTAGTTGAAATATAGCTTCACTGCCTTGGTAGTGAACCAAGGCCTGGTCAACACCTGAACAAGATACATTTTTATTACAAGCAGAGGACTGTTTTTCCACTTAAAAATTTGTGGAAAATTTTTTCTTACGACTTTTTGGAAGATGAATATAACCTTTTATTGCATGGCAAGAGGGTCATGCTGCGACCATTGACGAAGCAATAGAGTATTCCTCGCCTGAATATGTTTGATGAGTTCTTGAATATTGAGAGGTTTGTCAGAAGGATTTAAGCAAATTTGAAGATCCTCTTCTTAATCATCCTTTCCCTGGAAGACTTTAGAAGACAGGCGGAGTTTTCTGTAATCATGCAAGGGTAAATAGTGATATTTTTCATGTGGGTTCATTTTCTAAATGACTAACATATTTCCACATAATGTGTTTATAAAGTTGCTCTCCATTCTATACATTAGTAGCTTGGTCATTGAAATTTGGCTGATAAATAACTTTTAAATTTTAAGGTCCTTTCTTAACATATGATCTATGTGTGTGCTGTATTAGATATTTATATTTTCATGACTTTTGTTTTCTTTGTAAAACCAAATCACGGAATTTTCAAGGGGCTTTTGGAATCTTGCTAAAAGACTGAATAAGAGGCTGCTAATGTGAAATATTTATTGTTACATCAAATTTTATAAAGCAAAATGCAAGCGCTTACATACTCATTGGAAGTTTTCATCCTATTCAAACGAATCTAGTTTTAACAGTTATTTTAGAAGCTAAGAAAATATTTTTGTCTGCACAATAGGTGATTTCTGTAGATACAAAAATATTCAAGTTCGTAGACTTGTTATTGATTTCAAGGAAAGAAAATGTTAGTGCTTATATATCTCCATTATTTCACACTATAATATACAAAATATTCATACCGTACACAGGTATTTCTCAGGTATTTAAGGGAGTTGCATTTTATATAAAGCATGTAATTTTTACAAATTTGATTAAAGTATTTTGACTCTTTCATGACCTATGATTTATTTGTTTTGCTCATCTCTAACTATATTTGGTCTTTAAATGCTGGCTTCAAGTTTTTGCTTTAAAAATTGGTTATATTTGTAGAATCGATTTTTCCAACATGGGAAAGGATCATGGGTATGTTAATTGGTTTTAGATGTCATCAAGCAGCATGGCCACATATCTCCTACTTCAGTGTATTGCCTCCGGTTTGCCTACCATGTCTTTTTCCTGTTTCTCTCTCTTCTTCTCAGTCAGCATCTGTTTGAATCTTTAGTCGACTCCCATCTATTTAAGCAAATCAACATCCTTATAGTTCATATATATGGACAATAGTCGAGGATATTGTATTGTTAATTTGAAGTCAGGCTGTAACCTAAGGTTTAATACCTGACCACTGAACATGTCTGATTCCCTGCATAGAAAGAAATAGCAAAAGAAACGTCAGTATCTTTCAGTATCACTAACAGATTATTTTGAAACATTTTGAAGATAATTTCTGGATACTCAAGGGAAAGATAGGAGATGTACTTCTGTCCGAACATGAGGTGTGCCATCCCTAGTTCTGTTTAATTGGAAATAGGAATAGTCAACATATCAACTAGTGCTTTATTAAGCCAAGAGGCGTTCTACAGTGGCAGCAAGGCATGTAGTGTTATATTGTGACCATGTAAATAAAAACTAAAACACAGCTGACTTATATTAAAAAAACAAACTAAAACTGTAAAATAATTCTTCAAGTGATTAAAGCAAAATGAAATAACTCTTAAGTAAATAAAAATAAAATAATTCTTTAATAGTTCTTGTTAATGTTATAGCAGCTTCGGTTGTTCCTTCCAGCTCAGCTCTTTCGTGGAGTCATAAATTGAATGATAGCTGTTGGCTATTCAATTTATAATTATTGTTTTGTATTTCATATTATGGCCGACATAAAAGAATTCGAGTTGATCTTTTATTAGAAGATATTTAATATTTATTTGAGGCCGACTATCATTAAGAAGATATGCGATTTCCTAAGAGGCTGACATAAAGGATTTTAAGAGAGGCATCTCTCCCATTCACTTGTATATATTCACCTTGACTCGCCCTTTGTAATCATCAAGAGGAGTTCGATCATTTTCATATCAGTTCTGTACTATCAAGTGCGAATATTGTATCAAGTGCGAACTCATTATCATGTGCGAATATACTGTTGAAGAGACTGCGAATAATTGTGAACTCTGCCATATCGGATCTGTGTTAATTGCGAACTCTGCCTGTGCGAACTATGTTAAGTACTCAAGGGTGAAGATAAGTGCGAAGCATTATGATAATGCGGATTCATCACAGGTTGAGAACCATTAGTGTTTGTGCATATAATCAAATGCTATTTCCGTAGATCTGTTGTCAGTCAATTCATTCATCACAGGTACGAATTGGCAGACTGTTATACGTTTTTCATCTTGCCAGGTACTGAATATCGGTCTTGTGTTAGACCTCATTGTAATATGTAAAGTTGCCATTGTTACATCAAATATAAGAGAGATCTTTGTTGCTGGGTTTTTCTCCCTCAAGAGGAGGGTTTTCCCAGGGTATATGCTGTGTTACTCTGTCTGATTTTGAATTATTTCTGTGCATTTAATCTGTTCACATAAATTTAACAGTTCTAAAGTAAAATAAATTAACTCATTAGTAAATAAAACTAGCTCTTCAAATAAAAACAAAGTAAACAATATAATAAAATAAAATAATTCTTATTTAAGTAAAAGAAAATAACTCAAGATTAATATTTCTCAGTGCTAAGATATCTATACTAGTTATACTAATTTATTCGCTATAATATTTCTCTCACAAGTGTCTCTTTAAGTCTAGATGTCTTGTTAATATAGAATAGAAGTGTATAAAAAAGAGTTTGCACAGAAAACTTATGCAAGACTTACGTGCACTGACAAAGTTAATGCAGAAGAAAGTTGAACGTTCCTTGTTTTTGACATTGGAAGAATTATTGTTGTATCTAAAACAAAGATGGGAATATCCTATATATCAGTTGCAGTTTGTAAGAGCAAAAGCCTTGCTGTTAGGAACCTGGGCAAGAATTACAGATCCAACAAATAAAATAAATAATTCACTCCAAGATGCATGAATGAAACAAATGTGTGGAATTGTTGGGCTCTATCTCAAAATTATGTTCCTTACAGAGTATGGAATCAAGTCCACTTCATTAGGGTAATCTTTTAAATACTTAATCCAAATATGGATTCACACCAAACAGATGATGTTCAGATGAATATCTAGCCCCTATTTATGACTCAATCAGGTTGGAACAACCTCATCACCCTTTATGAAGATGAGCAATGAAAACTAGGATCTTCGACATGGCTAAGACAAAGGGTTATAAATGCACCATGTAGGCCATCCATAACCCATCTACATGCCATGTGCACGAATGGGAGCATAACATGCCACTATTCTCTACAAAAGCATTACCCTGAATTTTTGTTAGTTGTGAATTTGTTTGTATGAAATACTCGCCCTCTCATACTGCTGTAGCCCAGAAATCATATATCATTTAATTTAGTCGAGCTGAGTGCATCTTCTATTTTTCCTTATAAAATATTGAAGTTTATTTAATAACCGACTCTCTTGTCATCAAAGTTTAATCCAATGATTGGCAGGCATATGAGATTTTTGAATCTGTCTGACTTGAGAGGATTTCAAAGTTTCACATAGCAAAAGAGATCCCACACCACTGGTTTAAAAGGCAGACTAAGAAAAAGATACTGGACATGTTTTGTGCCTACAGGGAAAGTATTTGTGGACTAAGAAAAGATATTGAACATACTTCATGCCTATAGGGAAAGTTACAACATGGCCATTTGAGGATCTGAAGTCATGCATGAATGCAAATCATCAGGAAGATAAAAAGAGAATGGAAAAGATCCTTTCTAGGTGTATTGAAAAACTCACAACAGAAAGCAGCCAAGGATGCCACCAGAATGGAGTATTGCTTGCAGAACAATTAATAAAATGACTCCAAGTGTAATGTCCCTGTTTTTAGCACTTCACTTTTCAGCGATTGATAGCCTATTCCCTGTGTGCTGTCAGCAAGTCGTGGCAGAATTAGGATTTCCGGTTGTTTGATGGGTTCTTTTGAAGATTTAGGGTTTTGCTTGTTGAAGTATGGATGTTTAGATTCTGGATTCCTTCTGGGTTTTCAGAGAACTTCGCAGAGGTATGACTTGCAACTGCTTCGGGCAACCTTTCCGAACTTACTATTTTTAGTAAGTTATGACGGCTACATCTCGGAGTTTGGGATTTTGGATTGCGGACTCTTTATGGGTTTTCAGAAAGCTTCGCAATGGCGTCGCATGCAGTCTGAACCGAGCGATTGTCCGAATTTACTATTTTTAGCAATGGTCCAGTCAACATCAGCTCAGCAGGCCTTCCTCTTCTGGCAGTTCATTGGGTAATTCTGATTTTTGGCTTAAGGGGTTCATTTTGGAGGAATAAGTATTTTAAAGACAATAATGTTTTATTTTATAAAATAACCCCTTGTCCTAGTATTATGACTTTAAGTTGTTTTAAAGAAGGGGACCTTGAGGGGTATTTTCTCATGAAGGAAATATTTTATATTCCTAAAGTCAAAAATACTTCTTGGAGAAAGGGACGCCATTTTATGAAGAGGAGATTTTTAATAAAAGTCAAGATTGAACATTATGAAAGGGGGCGCCCAAACTTGGAGGGAAAAGAAGTCAAATTCAAATATGAAATTAGGGCGCATCTTCTAGAAGTTTCTGGAGAGCCTTCTCAAGTCTATATAAGGAGGCAGTTGCTCTTCATTTTCTTATCTTTGGATTATGCTATTGTTATGCTGCCGAAATGGTTGCTGGATTGCTTCGAGGAATGAATGCCTCCTAGCCTTGGCT
This sequence comes from Sequoia sempervirens, assembly GCA_007258455.2. Taxonomy (NCBI): domain Eukaryota; kingdom Viridiplantae; phylum Streptophyta; class Pinopsida; order Cupressales; family Cupressaceae; genus Sequoia; species Sequoia sempervirens. The sequence goes on along the minus strand of VDFB02281492.1, from coordinate 529,014,917 downwards.
CGACTTCGTGCTTGAGAGATAGCACCTAGTGGAGAGGTTTGCTTGTTTGAGTGACATTTTGTAGTGAGGTTTGCATTTGTAGTTTGGGTTTACTTATGTAGTTCAGTTTATTGCATTTTATGTCATTTTCTGGAGTTGCTGATAACAGGGCTGAATCTATAGTTTCACTCATAAATCAAAAAATACAAAAAGAGTTGTTCTGGGTATTGTCTCATTGGTTTTCTTTGTTGGAAGCGACCCTTCATGAATATTTGCAGATTTTAATATGAAGCTTATGATTTTATAAAGCAAATTCGTCATTCCTTGTAGGGCGCCCTTTCTGGAGTGCTTTGGGATCCGTGCCATTAATTAATAGCCACTTTTAGCTGCCCTTTCTCATTACTAAACTAGGCGCCATCATTTTGAGGGTCTATTGCATCAGATTCGAAGTCGTTTGGGTTAGAAATGAGTGAGCTATGAGCATTTTGAGAGGATTCTGTGTTGCTAGTTCTGATATTCATGTTGCTGGTCTGTCATATCAGACTTGAGAAAATTGTGTATGAGTGAAGGGTGGGTGTTAGGAATTCATATTTGACCTATTGGATGACATATTTACTATTGCAGCACTTTGCGGAGTTCTAATCCTTGATGTTGCAGGCACTCTTCAATATATTGTAAGTTGCACAGTGGTACTGTCAGCATTTCTCTTAGTCTTGCTTTATCATGCTTGTAATGCCCATTGGATAAGTGGAAGAGGCTGGCTTGCCGCCTATCTACAGTTGAATTTGCATTGTAATAACTTACATCTCCGCCCTATGGTAGCTCAATTCCCACTCCGGGTTTGAAAGCACATTCTGGGTGTTGAGTTTATTTCAAAGTTGCATTTGTATTTCTTTAAATCTCCACCATATGGTCGCCTCATTCCATTCTGGTTTGGTTAGCACATACTTGGTGTTGAGTTACTTTCAGTTGTAGTTCTGATTTATTGTACTGACGATCCTCTTGCCATATGACAGCCTCTCTCTTGTTGAGATTGAGTGCGCATTCTTGGCAAAGAGTTATATTGTAACTGCTGGTTTGATTTATCTAACCCTGACGGGTGCCTTCTGCATTGTTGTGCACTTGGCAAAATTTGAAAAAAATTTGGTCCGGTTCTTTACAGTGGTATCAGAGCCAAGATCCTGCCATCCTGTGCCCATCAAGGTTCAATTGACAATTGAATGACAGAGAAATCAGTTCTACACCAGAGGCCAGAACAAAGTTCAGTTTAGCTCTTAGAAGTTTTGAAGATGTTGCGTTTCCTAAAGTCCAGGAATCATGAGAAGTCGGATTTGATTGAGGTGTCTAAAGAATGCCAGTTCAAGAGGAAATGTGAACATGAGGCTGCCAAACTCCATAAAGATTATCAGAGCATGACAGAGGAGTTTAAGAACGATGTTTCATTTGATACCTTTTTGGATTGTGTGGTGATTTATTACCCTGGAAAGCAGGCTATGGTCAACTACATCAAGAAAATGATTAAGGAGGAAGCAGAACATGCCATGGTTGCAGGTGCAAGGAAGGAAGAAGAAGTGCCTGTTTGTGGATTGCAGCCCACAAATGAACATGACGAAGAGAAAAATCAGTCAACTAATATTGAAGATGGCACAAACAAGGTGCACATGTCACCTCAAAATGGTCGTAAGTTTGATAAAAAAACCTTGACAGTTAAGGAGTGTGTGGGAGAGCCCCATAATTATTCCCTAGACTTGCATGTGATAGCAAGTGATGAAGATCAGTTCGGTGAAAGGAACATAGCAGCAGTCTTGAATCCTAATTTGGATTCAGCCCATGGAGGTGTTGAGAGAAATGTCTTTACAGAAGATTTTAGTAGTACTATTGTGTTTGATGAGTTCGTTGAAGTAGTGCAAGATGGAGAAAATACTAGTGAAGACATAGAACCAGCTTATGACCAATACTATAGTGAGGATGTTGGTGATGAGTATAAGGAGTACATGCAAGATCATACTGAAGATTTGATGAGGAAGGATTTTCCTCTTGTTGCTGTCTTAACTTCCCAAGAAGTCTCACATGAAAAAATTAGCAACATACTCTCTCATGAGGGTTCCATAGAAGATAATGAAGATGAAGTTTTTCAAACAACAAACATTGAAGATTCTTCACTTCATTTCGGTGGTGACATTGTTGGTCTTGGGTTTGATCAGCAAACTGAGCCATTGGAGAGAAATGTTTTTGATGATTTCAGCTTAAGTGAATTGGGACTTGACTTATTCAAAGAGTCATCACTACAAGGGGAGCATGATAAGTTGTTTCCAATTGATCATCTTAATCAGCCCACTAGCATTTGGGATCCGGGTGTGTTGGCATCAAGTTATGTTAAAGAACCTGTGTGGGATAAATTTCCCTTTGATCCTGATGAAGAACAAGAACCAAGTTGCACGGTAGACTATGAAGTGGCCCTTGGAGGAGAAGTTGTCTTTGAAGAAGAAGATTGTTCCACAAAATTCCATAATGATCTCTTTGGAGTGGTTGCAGCCACTAAAGAGGAATTTGTGGTTACAAAAATTTTCCGAACAACGGACAAATATGATTCCTTGAGCAGGTTGGATGCTGGTCTAATGTTTGATCAAGGAGGCAGCGATGAAGAAGAGCTAGAAGACCATATGGCTCTTGAAGATGGAGAGTTTGAAAGTGTTACTAAACACAAATCTGATTTATCAATGCATGAAGCTGATTGCAAGCAATGGGTTGAAGAATTTGTGGAGTATGATGCTTTTTATGACAATGAGCATTCTCCGCTAGTTGGTGATGAAGTACAAGAATGTTGGAGCAGCAAAGAGGGCAGCAAAGGCAAGGAACGAAGTTTTCATTTTCAGTTGCAGCCTATCAGCAGTTCACTGTCTTTGCATGTTCATGAGTGGGAAGATCAATGCAAGGTATCTTTTGGAAAAGAAGTACAAACGCTATCCCTATTTGATCGCACACACAAATTGGTTGATGATCTCTATTGGAAGGCTCAGTCTGAAGAGAGACGAAGTGGAGTTAAGGATGAAGTTGCTCTTCCTAACTTGCAACTTATCAGAGGCTCTTTGGAGACATTGAAATCAGCATACATACACTTGATTGAAGATCGAGATTATGCCTTCGAAATTGCGAAGAAGACCGTTGGTACTTTCCAAGAAAAGGAGAGAAAGGCTGATGAGCTTACTCTTGAGCTTGAATCGACAAAGGACATGTTGAAAGAAACTCAGTTGGCTCTAATGGAGGTTGAAGACCGATTTGTTGACTTCAAACTTTTCAAGGAGCAAGAGGGTGCACAAAGAGCTGAAGAAATCAAGCAAGTGATTGGAGAGCTTGAAAGTCTTCAAGAGGAGTTTGATCTTGAAAGTGTCTCAAGAAAATCAGAAGTTGCATGTGCTGATTTGGAACAGCAAGATATAAGGAGTGATTTTCAAGTTTTTAACAATCCTCTCTTTGAAGTGGGTGTTGAGGAAACTTATGATAATCCTCTTTTTGTGATAGAAGATGAACCAGAACATGGTGTTCACACTCTTGTCAATCCATTCCGTGGGTTGAGTGATGCTAGTCTATTTTGGGAGTTGAATTTGAAGTCATCCTTTGTTTCATGCTCCAGTGTTGTTGAAGCTTTCATGGATTGGTTTCAGAGGTTAATCAGAGGGAATGCCTATTTTAGGAGTATGCACTTGGTTTTGACCAGCACTTGGGGTTGTGTTGAATTCTATTTTCAATGTGTTGAAAATATTTTTCAGTTGGGTGTCCATAGTTGGGATTCTCAACATGGGTTGATGGAGCCTATTGCTTGTGGAAAGAAGAACTGTTGGAGGGATAAGGACCAAAATTCCAGATTTGTTGGTGATGTTCCCTTCTTTCCCAGTCACTTGATGGTTCCGTTTGTACATCAACAAATGGATTGGAGAGAAATTTTGAGTATGGGTTGGAGTGATGAACGATCGGTTGCTCTTGGGAGTGACCTTCGGCTAATACAAGGGCAGATTTTGAGACACGTGCTTGCTGGTTGGAAGCATACCAGCCACTTTACTTGTGGAATTACTCTCGTTTGGAAGAGTTTGTCCTTCACTACTTGCCAAAGAGGTGGTAATTTTCAGTTGGAGATTGCTCTAGTATGTTTTCCTGCCATTTTTGAGGGATTAACTTGCAACTCTATGCTCATCTCATACACTCACACTTGGGAATTTCTTTGGTGCTGCTGTTTTTTCTTGTGTGAAGCACTAAAATCAGATTGCTCTTCGCTGACTTTAGCCTTGAACAGCAGAGACTATTTGTTCCTTCACACCAGTTCTATTCTCGGGGTTCATCTTATGGAGGCTTGTGATGTTAACTTTGATAGTTTTCTCTCATTGTGGGTTCAGGACAGTGAACCACCACTTGTTTTGATTCATCATTCTGAGATTCATGAGGTTGGAACTATGAGAGTTTTATGTAGTCTTCATGGTGGTATCAATATAATTCAGTTGGTGCATAGTAGCTCCATGAGGAGACGTGAGTATGAGTTTGTTGAGCTCTTGCAAAGGACTATTTTCCTCTTTGCAAGAAGATTCGAAGATGTCACATTTGCAGTCATAACTTCGTTTGTTACCATGAGGAGGTATGCTGAGGAGATTGATTTCAAGTTGAGTAGCCTATCCTTCTTCTTGCCTAGAATTGTGGTTGACAGTGGTATGATTGTTACTGTTGACTCTGGGCATCTTGTACGTGAGACGTTGCATGATTTTGATCTCAGTCCTTTAAGATTTTTCAATTTGAGTATCATGGTGGTAACACTTTGGAGTTACAAGGGAGGTTAGTGCAGCATTGGCATGATGATTTTACTGATGTGATCAGAGTAGTGCAGCAGTGGCATAGTGGGTCCTTCCTGAGATGGATTTGGGAACCTGGGATCATACTTGTTTTGGTATGGATCAATCTTAACTTTTCGAGAGTTATGATGGTATTGCTTGAGGACAAGCAATTTTGGGAAGGGCGGAATGTAATGTCCCTGTTTTTAGCACTTCACTTTTCAGCGATTGATAGCCTATTCCCTGTGTGCTGTTGGCAAGTCAGTGGCAGAATTAGGATTTCCGGCTGTTTGATGGGTTCTTTTGAAGATTTAGGGTTCTGCTTGTTGAAGTATGGATGTTTAGATTCTGGATTCCATCTGGGTTTTCAGAGAACTTCGCAGAGGTATGACTTGCAACTGCTTCGGACAACCTTTCCAAACTTACTATTTTTAGTAAGTTATGACAGCTACATCTCGGAGTTTGGGATTTTGGATTGCGGACTCTTTATGGGTTTTCAGAAAGCTTCGCAATGGTGTCGCATGCAGTCTGAACCGAGCGATTGTACGAATTTACTATTTTTACTAAATTCTATTTTTAGCAATGGTCCAGTCAGCATCAGCTCAGCAGGCCTTCCTCTTCTGGCAGTTCATTGGGTAATTCTGATTTTTGGCTTAAGGGGTTCATTTTGGAGGAATAAGTATTTTAAAGACAATAATGCTTTATTTTATAAAATAACCCCTTGTCCTAGTATTGTGACTTTAAGTTGTTTTAAAGAAGGGGACCTTGAGGGGTATTTTCTCATGAAGGAAATATTTTATATTCCTAAAGTCAAATACTTCTTGGAGAAAGGGACGCCATTTTATGAAGAGGAGATTTTTAATAAAAGTCAAGATTGAACATTATGAAAGGGGGCGCCCAAACTTGGAGGGAAAAGAAGTCAAATTCAAATATGAAATTAGGGCGCATCTTCTAGAAGTTTCTGGAGAGCCTTCTCAAGTCTATATAAGGAGGCAGTTGCTCTTCATTTTCTCATCTTTGGATTATGCTATTGTTATGCTGCCGAAATGGTTGCTGGATTGCTTCGAGGAATGAATGCCTCCTAGCCTTGGCTCGACTTCGTGCTTGAGAGATAGCACCTAGTGGAGAGGTTTGCTTGTTTGAGTGACATTTTGTAGTGAGGTTTGCATTTGTAGTTTGGGTTTTCTTATTTAGTTTGGTTTATTACATTTTATGTCATTTTCTGGAGTTGCTGATAACAGGGCTGAATCTATAGTTTCACTCATAAATCAAAAAATACAAAAAGAGTTGTTCTGGGTATTGTCTCATTGGTTTTCTTTGTTGGAAGCGACCCTTCATGAATATTTGCAGATTTTAATATGAAGCTTATGATTTTATAAAGCAAATTCGTCATTCCTTGTAGGGCGCCCTTTCTGGAGTGCTTTGGGATCCATGCCATTAATTAATAGCCACTTTTAGCTGCCCTTTCTCATTACTAAACTAGGCGCCATCATTTTGAGGGTCTATTGCATCAGATTCGAAGTCGTTTGGGTTAGAAATGAGTGAGCTATGAGCATTTTGAGAGGATTCTGTGTTGCTGGTTCTGATATTCATGTTGCTGGTCTGTCATATCAGACTTGAGAAAATTGTGTATGAGTGAAGGGTGGGTGTTAGGAATTCATATTTGACCTATTGGATGACATATTTACTATTGCAGCACTTTGCAGAGTTCTAATCCTTGATGTTGCAGGCACTCTTCAATATATTGTAAGTTGCATAGTAGTACTGTCAGCATTTCTCTTAGTCTTGCTTTATCATGCTTGTAATGCCCACTGGATAAGTGGAAGAGGCTGGCTTGCCGCCTATCTACAGTTGAATTTGCATTGTAATAACTTACATCTCCGCCCTATGGTAGCTCAATTCCCACTCCGGGTTTGAAAGCACATTCTGGGTGTTGAGTTTATTTCAAAGTTGTTTTTGTATTTCTTTAAATCTCCACCATATGGTCGCCTCATTCCATTCTGGTTTGGGTAGCACATACTTGGTGTTGAGTTACTTTCAGTTGTAGTTCTGATTTATTGTACTGACGATCCTCTTGCTATATGACAGACTCTCTCTTGTTGAGATTGAGTGCGCATTCTTGGCAAAGAGTTATATTGTAACTGCTGGTTTGATTTATCTAACCCTGACGGGTGCCTTCTGCATTGTTGTGTACTTGGCAAAATTTGAAAAAAATTTGGTCCGGTTCTTTACACCAAGGCATACTGAAAATATAATAAGGACAGATTGTGACATTCCAGCCAGTTTTCAGAATTTTGGCAGATCATCCTCATAGCATATTTTTAATTTTGATGCCAAATGTAAGCTTGTAATGCACTATGATTAATATGTGACATGATTTTGTGCCCTAGACTCGTGAAGGCAGGTTTGAGAAGTGAAAAAATCACTGAAAATTTGTTTTTTTTTACTTATTGTGAATGCAAAATGATGTATGCCATGAAGGTTTGTATGGTTTTGGAGGTCTTAATTTGGACTTGGTGGTGGGGGCTGCGCCCCTCAACCCCATCCTATATGGTGACAAGGAGCACGCCCAGGGCACTGCCTTGGGACCCCGCAAGGGGTGTTGCCCCTCGACCCCCACAAGGGGCATTGCCCCTTGACCCCATTGGAGGCGTTGCCCTTTAACCTCCTCAAAGGGTGCTGCCCCCAGACCCTCGCAAGGGATGTTGCCCCTTAACCCCATTGGGGGTGCTGCCCCGAAACCCCACAAGGGGCATTGCCCCTTGACCTCGCTGGGGGTGTTGCCTCTTGACCCCGCTAGGGGCACTGTGCCCAGACCCTTGCAAGGGGTGTTGCACCTCAACCCCACTGGGGGCATTGCCCCTAGACCCTCACAAAGGGCATTGCCCCTCAACCACATTGGGGCAATTGTCCTCAAACTTGAGATTATGGCTGCTGCAGCATCTAGAACCTATCGTAGACTCATTCGTAGGAAGGATGTAGGCTCCTTTGAGCCATAGACTTCCAGTTATTGTTTTGAATCTTTCGATATTTCATATTTGTTTGGAACACTTGATGTCATGGATTTCATATTCCATAGTTTTATATACATTTGACTATATTTATATATCTAAGTGTGCTATTTCCTTCAGCAACTCAGCTACAATTTGCATTTATACTTATGTGATCGATATAAACATGTGTATGTGATCAAATTTGCTTCTATTTGATGATGTTATTGTGTCTTTAAGGTTTATTTAATAAAGGGTGCATGAAACAAGTTTTAAATCCTTAAAAATTTCTAAATTTCTAGGCTTTTTCATTTTGCCGAGTCTGCGCTGAGTCTGGGCGCTAAGTTCTGAGTTCTAAGTCGAGTCACCCTTGCCGAGTCCAAGTCTCATAACTATGGTGAAGATCCAAATCAATCATACTTATATGCAAGAACTAGCAAAGGTCCAGAGTGTGTTGGCTGTAATAACACCCCCTGATATTTGTTTTTTTGTTTTTCACCCAATTGATATAATATGCAGTTTTGAATGAACATAGATATTGAAGGATTAACATTGTTAAGACTCAGCTATTGCATTATAAAATAAGCTGATTTCATTCTTTTCTAGCACTCTTGTACAAGTATGAGATTCCAAAACACTCTAATATCATTCAATATGACATCTCGTGTAATCAACTATCATAAGGAATGAAATACTTCAAAAGGAACTGCACTGAAGTTAATTACAGTCCCACTGTTATGAAAGTTGTGGTTCTGTTATCCCCTGAAAGGTGCTGCTATAGGCAGTGTATGTAGTGATTTAACCCAGCAAGAACCCCATACTCACTAATAACTCCTCCAAACTGTCTTCATGGCATGAATGACTCTTTTATACACATCAACATGCACTCTTATCACTCTATTGCCCATAAGAAACTACTGGTCTGATATCATGAGCTACCAAATATGAAGGGACAGGTCTGCAACTTATTGAAATCAGCTCCACCAGTCTATTATAATAGGGAATCAAGGTTGTAGGTCTGCTACATTGAGTGCACAAGTCATGGCAGCCATAAGATCTTTGGGAATCACCTCTAAACAGGCACAAGACACCTTCCAAAGGCTCAGATCAGAACCAAACTCACCCAGCAAGCTTTTAGCAGCCTTCAATCACTCAGGAAGGTCAAAGAATAATCCTGTCATAGGTTTCAGTCATTCGTGGAACTGTATGGTCCCCCTTATGGCATCAACCCCACTCCAAATCACCTCCAAACTGTTTCAAATAACCCTACTAACAGGTATAACCTCTGTAATTATCAAACAATGTGCACAACAGGTCTGTTTACCACCTTTTCCCATGCCTAGATCTGATATTTAGTATTTACCTTCCATACAACAAAACTGCACATCATAGTTGTCATAAACCATCAACCACAAGATAGCATTACCCCAAACGACCTCAGCCAGGATGAAGAAATAAGAAAAGACCTGCAGATAGGTTCCAATCACGCACAGTCAGTGAAACTAGGCGCTACAGACAGGGGCGGCTGAGGATAAAATTTGATAACTCTTCCAAATGTGCTGGTAACAGTGCCAATCAGTTGGCAATAGGTAAAACCACCCTAGGCGCCTCCTTTAGTGATGAAATACTCCTCAAAGGCCAGGTGCTTCAAGCTGGGAATTCACATGCCCTACTTCTAGACCTCTTTCACAATGGTACAGCTTGCCTATAAATTTGTGCCTTACTCAAACAGACTGGAAATATCTTCAAAACAGGTCACCCACCTCCAATGACTACTTTCAGTTCTGATTCGATAGAGTCTTATGATGCCAAATACCCCATAATGCATGAAATAGGAGTACAACCAGCTGGGAAAATGCCTCTAATCACAAAATGTATGGCCTGGTGGAGACCATCTGGAAACACCACAGCTTGCACTCCAAAAGAAAACTCTTAACAACTACCAAAGACTGATCAAAACCACTTCCTATCAAGAAATTTCAAAAAATCATCACTTTTTTGGAAACCCTAAACTGCAAATTTGAAAACAATGGTGATCCCTAAGGTAGAATCACTCCAACCAGCTAGTGTGGATATTTCACTATCAAAACCAGCAACTAAGAAGACGGTTTTCGTCCTCAACTAGCAAAGAAGAACTCCTTGAGCTCATTCTAATAGCATCTCTTTAAATTGTGAAATCATCCATATGCAAATGAGAGCTCAAACTCATATTTGTAAGGTGAGGGAAGAATTAGGGCGACTTGCATTTGAATTTGAATATTTTTCCCTTCCCATTTCACTTTTTGAAATGAAATAAAATTACCCCCGAGAGGTTCGACCCCTTTGTTGAGCTCCAACTTCAAATATTTCGTTTAACTTATTCCTCCTCAACTATGGCGTCCATCTTTTGAAGCTAAAGCTTGCTTTTCTAAAAACAACTTTAAGTTACCTTTTTCCTAAGCATGGAACAAGGGGTCATTTCATGAACATGCCACCCTCACTTAAGTTATAAAGTAGTTTTATAAAGGAAACTTAAGTGACAATAAATCAAATATTAATCTAACCACCATTAGAACTCACCACAACCATAATAAGAAAGCATTACATTGAATTGTTGTAGGAATAGAGCCAAGACTAGGTGCTAAAAATAGTGAGTCAAATCACCAAACTGACTTAATCGGAGCCCAACTAGAAGTTACTAAACATAGCCACTATTAAAAATAGCAAGTCTGCTAGAAAAGACCTAGAAAAAACATAGAAAAACCCACAAAAGCTCACTGGTAACATTGATTACTCCTCTGACATGTTGACACAAAACCCAAAAAGTTAGTGCCAACTACAAAGCAAGAGAACCCAAAAAAGGGGACATTACATTGGTGTAATTGACGTCTAAACCAATGATCCTAACCCTACATGATTGTAGAAGCCAAGGAGAGCTTACCCTTGTGTTCTTGTGCTGAAAAAGAGAGGGGGTGTTGTGAAACAAGTGTGCCATTTCTTGAGAGAAGTTTGTCTTTGGACACAAAATCTAGAATACATGATAATGCATAATGTTGGAGTCCTTGACTTGGTCATCGCTTAAAGTGGCTTGTGGTAGAGAATGTTGAAATTGCATTGTGTAGGATTAAAGAGGTGCCTTAATATGGTTGTTGTCTAGTGTGACACGCGATTTTGGTGTAGTTTGTTTGAAAGATTGACCATTAGATTGAATTTGTGAAGGCTTCATATGCTTTTAGTCTTGATGAGAGGCATAAGCTTCTGATGTGTGTGTGAGCATTGCCTATTGTAAGAGCGAAGCTACAAAGGCTAGCATGAAGACGCACTTGGGGAAAAGTTGGTTGTTCCTATGCAGATTGTTGCGAATGTCGTAGGTTTGTGTTGGTTGCCTATTAAAGGTCATGTTTATGCATTGGTTGGAGGTGTGTAGATGCTACTATGGATATGAATTGGTGAGTAGAGAATGAAGCGGCTCTATTGTGGTGTGCAGATTGTTGTATTTTTTTTTGTGTTGTTGGAAACAGAGGATGCGTGGCTGCAACCAATTTGAGATTGGCTTGGTGGCATAGGTGATTTGAGTGATGCTTTGGACCTTGTAGCTATTGTTGTTTGTATGCATGATCAAGGGACGAAGATTGTAGAAACTTGTCCCCCAACTTTGCCTGTAGCTATAGGAATGAACATAAGGAAGTATTGCATAGCATATGAGCTCAATGAAGTTTTGGTGTGTAGTAGATGTTTTTGTCCTTGCTTGTAGTGAAGTCATTTAGAACAAGGTCAATAACTGTTGCTTCATGAGTGAAGCACATGTCTTGTAGCTTCTACTTTTGATGTTAGAGAGATTTTATCTTTGGATAATTATTTCCTTCCAAGGAAAATTGGGAAATTCTTTTTCTTGGAAGACATTATGCTTTGCATCTTTTGAGTGCTGTAAGGGAAGTGCGATTGTTGTAAGGGAAGTGTGAGTGCTGAAATAATAGAACTCTATAAAAATGTATCTAATAGTAGGCAGTATAAGATTGAGCCTTTGCACTTTGATACCAATGATCAGATTTCTATCTGAGATTGAAAGACGACTTTGCAATTAAGAAAAGTTATAGTTAAGACATTGGAAATAGGTTTATTTCCAATGGAAAGCTTGAGTTGCAGAAGTGTTGTTCTATAATGCCATGGCTGAAGCAAAGTAAAGACACAAAAAATGCATGAAGAATACTATCCTTTATTCATTGATGTTGTGTAAATGAACAAAGAGTAAATAGAGGTCATGGCAGGAGCATGGTCTCATGATCAGGGAGTGAAGTAATGCATACACCTGATTTGCCAAATGCCTTGGAGAGATGCAACCCATAGTAATGATAATTTTTTAAGGCTGCATACACAGACTTGTTATAGACTATATTTTGGGATGTGAGCTAGGAAGCATTTACCTAAACAAGAGTACGAAGGTTTTACTTATATAGTGGTTGTTAGCTAGGCCTACAAATAGAAGGTAGACAGAAGTCATGTGTGTATGGTGCACTTTACATGTGGATGGACAAGTCATAGGTGTTAGACCTGATGGTGATAGTTGGATTGCTATATAATGTGGCTATGTGTGTTGCCACATGTTTGAAGTGCATGGTGCTGAACTAAGCATGCTGGTGTAGATGCATATCTAGGTCGTGCACAATGCAGAAATAATGTAGGGGCTAGAAATGTTATTGTTAGACTCCTGAAAGTGGTGTGTTGTGAAGGAAGTGTGTGTGTGTGGTATGACTGAATAACGTTCACACAGTTGTCTTGCATTGTTTTGTGCAAAGCTTCTTGGAAAAAATGCTTGCTTGATGCACACAAAGCCATTTTGCCAGATTTCTCAAGTATGTGCAAACTTCTTGGCATTGTTAGATTTGCGTGCGAGTGAATAATGCAACATGAGAAAAGTGGAACCAATGTGTAGGAGCATGAGTTGTGTGGATTTGTGCAAATATCATAATATTAGGCTTCAACAATAGAGAGAGTGAAAAAAGCTTGCCTCTTAGTCTTTTAGTTGATAAATCCTAAACAAAGTGTGAACATATAACCAAAAGTGCTCTTTACACTATCCAAATCACTTGTGTAATCAATGTCACAATAAGCAAGAAAGGTAGTGGAATTGCTTGACACATAATGAATGCCAATATGTAGAGATCCTTTGATGTATTGAAAGATATGCTTGGTTGCTTGAAGATGACAAAACTGGTGACTTTGCATGAATCAAGAAACAACACTGGCAACAAAGGATATGTCTAACTAGGTATGCGTGAGATAAATGAGACTTCCTATTAGTGACTTGTAATGTGGCATCCACAAGAGGATACTTGGGAGTAGGGTTGGACTGCAATTGTTTCCCATAGCTAAAGGAGTGAGGGTAGGATTAGAAGATTGCATACTAAGTCATTGTATCAAATACAAGGGTGCTAAGGTTGAGAAAGGAAAATATTGGATGAGACTTGAGTGATCTTAATCCCCGAGAACTAGTAAATTCACACATTTTAGGCATCTCAAAGGAGGCATGAAGCTTAGCCTTCATGTCTTTGACAAGGGATGTCATGTCCGAATAATAATGTCATTAAGATAGATAACAATACTCATGATATGATTGTCTTGATTAAGAACATAGAGATAAAATCCAGAAATTCAAAGAATATACACTAAATGATTTTCTTGAGCTTTCCAAAAATGTGAAGCAATCATATAATGTATCTTGTAAAGTGAATTTATGAAAAAGAGTAAAAGTGCAATAACTTGATACAAAACAATAATAGAAAGACGAAATTTGGATTGTAGCTCCCTTATGTGGATCCTCAGCTTCTCTTAAAAAACCACTAGAAATTTGCAATTATATGTGAGATATGCATGATTGTTGAAAAACTAGTGTTTCCTTGGATTGAGATGCTTGGAAAGAAAATCTTGCCTAGTTTGAATACATGTAGAAATTAGCGGGTATGCACCCTTAGCAACAAAGAGACTACGCTTTAACATGACTAACAATATGAAAAAGGAGACAAAAACATGTGACATTGCTCATTGGCTATAAATCTTTATAGTTAGAAAGTTTGATGAAAAAACAATGGGTCTAGATGTGCAAATAAACACATATGATATACATATCAAAGGAGGCTGACCTGAATAAGGCACTTGAGCTAAAATACGTAAAATAAAACATTAGAAGGTCCTAGATGATATTACAAACTACAACACTAGCTAATCTAACAATGATAGACAATCTGATTATTCCTTGGTAGTCCAATGTATTGCAAGAAATTTTGAAATGGCATGGAGTAGGGCAAGTTCAACAAAAGATGACAAATAAGAAGGGTAGGAATCAAGGTGAACCATCAAGCATATGTCAAGTAGGTTTGAATTCACTTGGTATGTTAAAGTCATCACCATTTTGGGCCCTTTTGATTGTTGCTAAACATTCTATTCGTAGTTGCATGACTAACTTTGGTATGAGCAACACTGTTATGTCAATGAAGGTAGTCGATGCTTGATATCTTACATATGAAGCTTTGGAAAAAGATGTTAGCTAGTTAGATGTTACCCTTGCAAAAATTATGGGAGTTATTAAAGACTTTCCATTAGCTCTGCATTTTGGTACAAGCATTAGTGTTTGCACATCTTTTTTGTAATTGAATTATCCACAATGTTTGGGAAATGTCTATCTAGAGAATTTATCACAAAAATAGGACAACGCTTTAGTCTTATATGATAGTTGGAACTTCGTATAGACCCAAAGTAAAAATAGCCATTGAAACTATTGCTTCCTATCATGTTGAGCCTTATGAGCACCCAACAATGGAAGCAATTACATGACTATCTTTGAAGATTCTAACATAGTCTAGTCCAAACCTAGAAGAAACTTCCAATGAGTTTAATAATCAAGAATTTGATGAATGGGCTATGGAATCATTTGTTAGTTTTGAGGAAACACGTATGGGTAAATATTGTTGCATTTGATAGGAATTGAACAACCATGTGGCATCAAAGTAGATGATAATGAGCTGAATGGGACATGGAAGCTTTATGTTGATGGTGTTAAATGTAAAAATGGAGATATAGTTGGTATTGCTTACTATTCCCCAAAAGGAAACAACACTTTGTATGCTTACCATCTATAGTTTAATTGCCCAAACAATGTGGTGGAATATGAGGCTTTGACACTAGGATTATAGCTTTTGGAGGAAAAGAAGATTAAGCTTTGGCAAATCATCGGTCACACTAAAGAGGTAATCAAACAAGGTCCCTATGTTTAGTGAAAAATAACCACCTAAAATCTTATAAGCATAAGATTTGTGATTTGCTAGAATGTTTTGATGTGGCTAATCTCCAATGGATTCCTTGGCACCAGAACATATAATCAAACCAAATGGTTGTGTTCGGGTCATTGTTGAACCCCTCCAAAGGTCTACTGAAATATCCGGACTAAGTTTTGTGTAATTTTTTCTGATTTTTGAAACATAGATGATGCCCTAATTTTCTGATTATAATATCTGCTCAAACCCTAGTTTGCTGATGTAATTTTCTGAGTAGATTTATGCATGAACAGCAGTATACATTCATCCAAATAATAGCCAACTCATAGCAGATCATAAACAACATGAAACCAATAACATAGTTTACCAAACTTCCACCAATATGAACCAAAATTCTGATATTAAGACATCCAGTTTGCTGCTACAACTCAGATTGAACCAATGATGCAATTTACACAATAAAATGGGCTTCAAACATGCCCAACAATATATAGAAGTCTGCTGAAATGAAATAACCCCAATTTATGCAATGAAATGACCTACTATAATCCTAGTTGGGCGGAATTGCACCAGCTCACACCAATGCCAACAAAATGCAACTATTTGATAAAAAATCAACTTTAAAACCCTACCCAAGGGGTGCGCTGGCCTGCTGGTCTGCTGATAGGGTTTACAACCCTTGAAATCTGAAGAATATCCTCCAACTTGCCCAATTTGCCCCTCCAAACTAGACAACTAAATGCTGATGCAAAAATTTGAATGTGATCCTAGCAAGAATCACTATTGAAGCTCATGTGAACCTCTGTCATGAAGTCCTCCATTGAAGAAGCTAGGGTTTCATCCAACTTCTCCTCAATTCCTAAGGGTTTTCATCCTTAAGAATTTGCCAAAGTGCAGATCAGAATAGTGGAGATGAATTAGTCGATGATGAAAAATGCCCTCCAAGTTCCAAGTAACCTTGTATATATATCAATCTCCTTATGCCTCCCAAACTCGCCGACCCAACTTTGGGTGCCAAAACTTGCAAATTAGAATTGTTTTAATTTACTTTTCCCTCCTTTGGGCGCCCACTTGACTTTTGAATTTTATTTTATTTTTATTATTTTTTTCACCTTATTCCTCCAAAAGGGGCCGCCCCAGCCCATATAAAATATAAAAGATATTTTTGGCACAAATATTCAAAAATTGAATATTATTTTCCCTTCTTTGGGTGCCAAGACTCAAAAATAATAAAATATTATTGTTGTTTTGAGAAGGGACATTACATCTACTCTGTAAAGAAGGCCGATTGAAACTCATTGTAAGACCATCTATCCTAGATAATGATGCTCATTGGCAATTATTTGACAATGATGAGTAGATCATTAGGTTTGTTCAACATGAAGCTAAGTTATCTTGACAAATCAAGCAATAGATTGATCTAGCCTACTTTGACCAAGTCATTCAGCTAAAAACCATTGCAAACAAGTTGAAAGAGCTAGGTATTCCCATCAATAATGTTAAATGGAACTATGATCTTGAACAAAAAATTGCTAAAGAACTAAAAGAATGTCACTTGAAGACCACCTACAAACCTTGAATCAAGGATAGAGGTTGAAAAATATAGAAATCTCCCAAAGGGTTATAAGAATAGAGTGCTAAAGAGAAGCTTTCCCAAATAATAAAAGAAAAAGCATTTGAAATGCCTACCAAGGACAAGTTTTACCAACAGTTTAAGAAATATACATGCAACTATCTTGATGCAAACCATAAATTGAGTAGTAATAAGAGAAAGTAAATAAGAAATGAAATGGGTTGGCCCAAAGAGAAAATTGATGTGCAATGGAAGTTTCATGTTGAAATTTGTTAGAGAACCTCCCATTTGGAGAAATTGAAGAGGACAAAGTCTTTAAAGACAAATGAGATAATTATAATGATCAAAAGGCTTATGAAATGAAGTTGAAGTGATCACAACAACATAAGCTCCCCCTAAGGTCACTATTTCCTTGTTGATATCAACTACAGTAGACTACACCATTGACAATATGGCAAGGGGGTTGGGATTGCTAAAAGGATGGGTTACCAAGGAGGCAAATTAGTAGCTTAGGGCCAAGGCATTGCCACCCTAGTCATCGGCTCCTCTTTTGATCTAAAAGATAAATGAGGAGTTGGGACCAAATTCAGTGCCCCTTCATACAATTAATGACAAAATGTGTTCAAAGAGACCCTATAACAAACATTGGGGCAGGAGTACCTACAAAAAATGGGACAAAAGCAAGAAAGCTCCATGGATGGAAGCAACACAAAGGCTTCTATTCCTACAGTAATTGATGTTGGAGAAGTATAAAAGTGACATGTTTTTGTCGAATAACTGCAAGAACAACCTTTGTGATCTTAATACAAAACACATCAAAAACTCCTTATGTTAGAGAAGACCAAGCTTCATAAATAAAATACTCTATACTGACCTAGGGAGGTGCGCAAGCCTTGCAACAAGTGATTGGAGTCAGTCAATCAGCTTGGTCATAGTTGTAAGTTGAGGATCAATGACACGAGAAGGTAGAGATGGCTGTGATCACAAAAAGGAAGGTGATGCAAATGGAACATCATGACATCCTTGAAGCTAAAAGTGCTAGAAAGTAGTCCTTTTCTCTTGCTAGCATAGTCATGGTAATATAACTAGCAAGCCCCATTCTTCCCTACACTTTCTTGACATTTTCTTCCCTTGTAAGTACTCTTCCCTTCTTCTCTTTCTCTGCTATAAAATTATAAATAATTTACCTGTTGGTAGCCTTCCCTTTCTTTCTATGAGTACTTTTGGCCTCTCCTTTGTACAAAATCCCCTGATTTTCGCTAGCAATTCCTTTTGCTACCCTTTCCCTTGTTAGCAATCAATTATTGTCATTGGTTGATTACCTTTCCTTTGCTTTTAAAATTTTCCTCATCCTCACCGCTTGTGCCATATCTACTATAGATTCTATCTCATTTGTTTCTATTATTAATATTCTCAAATTCCTTGTAAATGCTTGATGAAATGCCTAAAAGCATGTGTGAGCTGTTGCACTCGATGAAAAGAGTTGCCGACTGTGTGGTAGGTCATTGTCAAGAGTGTGATTTGTGGTTAGTGTAATAAGAGAAATAAACTCATTTTATGATATTTTATGGTGATTTGTGTATGTGTGCGTGCCTTGGAAAAGCTTGAAAACTACATTTTGGTTGAAATAATGGTATTGGGTCTGTGTGAGATCCACGTGAAGTTGGGAATGTGTTAGAATAGGTTATGGGATTCATTTTGAGTACTCATACCCTTGGCGTCTTTGTTGTTTCAAACAGTTTGGGTCATAGGGCAATCTTGTTTTGTTTACAAGTTAAAAAAACTCTTGTAAAATGATGGAATTTGCAAATTGAGGCTTTCAGGATTTCTTGGTGATTAAATTAAATTTCTTTGCTTGTATGTTGGTATTTGGAGGGACTTGACATAAGAATTATGTAATGGGTTTTAGCTTCTCTTAGTGTGTTTTGATTAGCCTTCAAAAGCATTGGACATAGTTTAATGCAATAAACTTCCTTTTGTTTATGATTGGCATACAAATATGATGATGAGTTTCTCAGGTTGCAAGGATAAGCTAGTCATTGAATTGACCCCTTATCCTTGATTGCTTCAAGATCATTGTGATTGTGCTAAGATGGAATGGGATCGTGCAATCCCTCTTAATGGATCTATCTCATCTCTTACCTTGGTTAATGAATTTAAGAAATAAGTAGTGTGGTGTCTCATTTTTGTTGTAAGTCTCATGCTGTGGTGGGTGTTAGGACTGCATTATGGTTCATGTCTCCTTGGTAGATTAAATTGGAGACAAATCTTTACCTATGTGAATTTAATGGGTAGTGCCTCTTTTGGAGAGTTTGCCACATTGAGATGCTTGCCACGCCTTCCTTGTTGAGATTGACTGTATCTCTTTCTGTGTGTTTAACATACATGTCTCTTCCATCCACATTTGGATGCTTGTGTTAGTGTTGTTTTGGAAACAACACTTGTGAGTGTGTGCGTGTGTTGCAACAGTTTGTGGGTTGCATTTTCAAGCACAGAAAATTTGTTCTGCCTGATTTATCCTACTGATGTCTTAATGTAGAACTTTTGGCATTACAAATATGTCTACATCTCTTATATCTTCTTCTTCACTTTTGTTGGGGGCCCCATCTCTTTCCATTTCCAATCTTTGTCTCAATCCTCACCCAATCCAAGTAAACCATTGTGAATGAACCTCCCGCTTGCAATTTCACCCTCCTCCCCCTTGCCCAACTTCTCCGTCCCTTCCTCCCTCCACCCGCTTTTATCCCATTACTCTAGCCTATTGAGCCCAAATTAATTATGATGTAATGTCCTTGAACTAGAATGGCTGGAAATTTATGATTTTTTAATTTTATTTTTCTGATATCTGGAAACAAAGTAAAAGGACAATAACTGGAAATTTGAAATCAAGTACTCCAAACCCTCAATAAATTTTCAAACCATCTCCTTGATTAGATCGGAATTGTCTTACATCAAACAAGGGTTGATTTACAAGCCCTAGCTTCTGCAAAAATTAATGTAATTATGTACTTAAAATCAATCAACAATTTGACAGTTCAAGGTACAGTTTGCAGGCTGGAAGATAGGGCAGCAGGGCGTGAAGGTACAGCTCTATCAAAGGCAGGCACACCCCCTAAAACTGGCTGCAATTTGCAGATCGCAGCAGTATAAATGTCCCCAAACCCTGAATTACCACCAGCACTGCTGTAGGACTGCAATTGGTCTGGAAAGTGCAACAAAAAGCAGTGAGTCGGCTGTGATGAAAGCTGGTCTATTGCTGCTGCAGGGACCACAAACAGGCAGCTGGAAACATTGCAGAACAGCTGTTTGCATGGTGTCAAATCCTCCTTATGCTGGCTCTTGAATGTAGACCTGGAAAGTGCTGATCGCTTCACCAAAAATGACAATTAATAATATCAAAACCCTGTCCAAAGTGTTGCAACAATTCTGAAAATTGATGGCTACTCTATCCCAAAGTGGCACTCCAAACAATGACTAGAAAGCTGTAGGGTGGCTCCCAAAAATCAGCACCAAATTTGAGAAATTCTGATCCCTCACCAATGATGCCCCAAATCTGTACGGGCACTCCCTCAAATGGTACGGGATCTGCCTTCAATGCTGGCACACCTATAAGAGATGATCAATCAGCATCCAATGGCGTAGAAAGATCTGGAAAATGCAATGTTGGATCCCACAATATCATGTCATTCACTTGCAAATCTTTATTGCTCAAACTCTAAAATCTTGCTTGAAAATTGCCGAAACTTAGCTCTAATGTAACCTTTGTGTGAGGATGCCTAGACATAAAAGAGGATTTTCGCCCCCAATTGCAAAAATGAAGTCCAAGAGGGTTTTTGTCTTCCTGAAACCTCTAAACAGCCAAGGGTTTTTGTCCTTGGTTGTGAATTTGAACACAAATGCTCTAAAGTGAAGAATGCCAAAAAGAAATCTAGATGCTAAATGAAGCCAAGTGCCACTTTTTTAAAACTTTCCAAAACAGTACCTTGGATTAAAATTTCCTCCAAAGTGTTGAAAGTACTTTTAATAATTAAGTGTTTAAAAAATATAATAATTTTATTAAGTTGCCTCGTAATTATAAAATTAATGGGTCCAACTCAAAATAATCTTATTAATTCTTTAACTCTAGAAATGGGACATGATCTTGACTCATTTTAATCTCAGGAATTTTCAGTTTAGTGTAGGGGCAATGGTGCCAATTGTATCCAACCCAAAGGACCAAATGGCCCCCTTAAATCATAATACTTTGGGTGTCACTATAGATATTGAGAAATATAAGCCTGGTCAACAACTCAACCTATATAATCTGGAGCATAAAATTGTAAATTTTGATTTTGTCAAACTTGAGTGCAAATCGGAGAAGTGTGGAAATTTCTCAATGTTGAGTAACTTAGAGCCGAGAGCCTCTTGAAGCAGATTATAGTCCAAGACGATGATCTTGCCAATCTAAGAGAAAAGTTGAGAGATAAAAAAAAAAATGTTGTGGCTGAGTTAGAAAGAAGAAGGAATTGTAGGACAAACTAAAGGAAAAACGAAACAAAGGCATCCCAGTTGATACAATCAAGGAAATATATCAAGCATAAAGGGTCAGGATAATTAAAGCCATGGAAGGCTTTCCTGCATTCTTTATCTACAGTGACTTCCCCGTAATAGATAAAAGATCAAGACTAATCTTACTAATTCAAGCAAGGAGACTAGAGTAAAGGTTTTAGATGAAAAGCATCTTAAGGAAGTACTTTTCACTCTTCCTGACGAAGTGATAATTGTTGTCGATGTGTTGATATATTTGCTGCTACAGGCCTAATTTTTCTCATTTTGAATAAGCTTGAAGCTAGACATTAGTGCCAGAAAGACTTAATGAGAGGACGAGATATGAGAAATTCTACTTGAGCAAAAAAAGGATGATGATTGGATTCCAAGGCTGGTCTCTAACCACAACCACCCAAGATGTACCTAAGGCTATAAAGCCATTGGTGGAGCCGGAGGTCTCAGTCCACCAAACAATTGCCTGAGTTCAGTGCTTCCATAATGAGAGGCCATAGAGTTGTTCGCCAGCCACAAGGAGTTGCTAAGTATTGAATTACCTTGTAAGATGACTTGGAATAAACTAAAGAGTGCGTTGCTTTCAACTACAATGAAGACTTGATTTCTTGATTTACTCTTGTCTCTCCTATTTCTCCATTCCTTCAATTCTTTATTCATTTTTATTTGACTCTTGCCCAATAGATAGACTTTTGGGTTCTTTAATCTTTTAGGAAGAATTGCCCATCGTGTTGCTAAAAATTTAGCCCAAACATCCTACATTGTTTAATTTAGCTGTCTCCAATTTTGCCTTAACGAATTTTTTTAAGCATTTTGTAGTAACTCAGTTGCCATTGATCAAAGTTTAATCCAACAATTGGCAATCTCTTGAGATTATATATAATCAAGCTTTCCAAAAGGTTCTGCTTGCCACTCGGATTGTCTTGCATTGCTGACGTGTCATGATTGCAGAACTGTTAAGACCTTTAGTTGTGACAACTTATACATCGTTTTTCTACTGTTGATCAAAACATAGAGATATGTCTAATGTCAAGTAGGTTACTGAGGAATATAAGCTAAGCAATGTCGGGTCCCACCCTGATGGTCGTACATAACATTTGGTTGGAGATTTTTGAATGTGAGTCTCTGAAGGCTTTCAAATGTTTGGAATACTGCCAGATGCATAGAAAAAGTTATCCCACGTAGTTGGTTTTAAAATAAGGCTCTGGCAGAATCACTTTAAGGGGACTAAGAAAAAGAAACATAACAAGCTTTATGCCTACAAGGAAAATGACAAAATAGCTGTTTGAGGACTTGGAATGACAGTGGATCATCTACAGCATACCAAAGGAATCATAACAAAAAACATGCAAAGATGCTACCAAAAAAGAGAATTGCTTGTGAGGCAAGCAATAAAATACTTTGATAGAATGTGACATTTGAGTGAGTTTCTAGAACCTTGTCAGATCATTTGTAATTAAAATAGCACATTTTTAAATTTTGATTACACATGTAAGCTTGTAATGCACCGTGATGAATAAGTTGTATGATATCAAGCACCAGTTGCATTAGTAATCATATAAATAGAGTCTCAGGCTTGCAGTTAGGATCTTTTTAAACAATTTTTTAGCATTAGCATTAAATCTTAGTATTTTTCTCTTGTAAATCCTTTTAAACTTTTGAAGCTGAATGTAACAGTTAATGTTTTGAAGCACTTAAGGCAACAATTTGTAGTTTGATTAAGCTCTTGACGTGAAATTGAACCTCTACATTCTAGTTGATTGTATTTGTTTGAAACTATTACATGAGTAATCTTTTCTGTGCTGTACTGTTAATATTGCTCGAAAGATCACAATTAGTGGTTTACTTGGTGATGGGATCCGTTAGTCTTGATGGAAAAAATGGATGTTGATGGCGGATGAGTTATATTTAGATCAAATGAGTGGAAAGGGGGAAGCCTTTTAGATCAAAGATCTAAAGTTATGGTTGGATTGGATGATTATGTTGGAAAGGGATGCTAGATCCTAAATGGATAATAGCCTCAGGTAATCTTATGGGTGATATTTAGATGACTTGGATAGGTAAGTGGGATGTATAGCGTGATTCACAAAGGTGAGAATTTATGGTTGGGTAAACTACATGGATGAAATGATTGATTTTCCAATATTGTACTATGGATGTGACATGCTTTTGGATCCTAGAGATATTTAGATTTGATTAAAAACTTGGAATCTAAAAATGATTGTAGAGTCCCATATGTTGGATATTTATGGGCGCTAGGATAATTAAGGGTCCTAGATGATGGCTTTGGATGGTTTTTTTATTAAAAGGGGGATACAAAGGGGGGATTTAAATTGTCATATCATTTATTTTGAAGATGGTATGGTTTTGAATTATGAAAAGGCTCTCGGAATTTTGGATGGATTATGGAGTGTTGGGTAACTTGGATAATGGGTGAATTTAAATTTGGATGAAGGATGAGATTTGTATCAATGTGTAACAAAGAGCAATCCCTTTGAACTCAGAGGTTGGATGTAGGCATGATTTGAAAATGGAAATAGATTTATACTTTTGGAGGATTAGTTTAGGTATTAGATAAAAAAAGCTAAGGCTATAAGGTTGGGTTTAATGGAATGGGATGAAATAAGGTTTGAATTAGATATATGATGGATTTAGAGGATGCATAGATATAAATTTGAATGGGTGAGTAGGACCAAGGTCCTAAGGGTTATGCCTATTTGGGATGGTGAATATGGATTAAGGTTTGTGGAAAGGATTGGTTTGATGGACTAAAAGTTTTTGTAAGTTTATGTTTGATTGGATGGACTAGTGTTGGTGGATTAAGGTAATGGTTAGTGGATGAACTAGTGTATGATGTGGGAGAGATGATTATAATAAAATTCCCAGGGCTTTGAATGGTGATATGTGGATGAGGTGATTAGGAAAAAAGTCCCAAGGTTGGGAATGATGTGTGAGGGTGGTAGATGAAGTGATAAGGACAAAAAAATTAAGGCTTGGGGTAATATAATATATAGATGAGGTGATTAGGACAAAAGTCCTAATATCTATAATTATGTAATATGGATAATGTGATTAGGAAAAATGTCCTTGTTGGGAATTAAGGTGTCTCAATCTTTGCAATTTCCTTGCATTAATTTATTAATTTAATTACGCCTATGTTGTAGTTTCTTGCTCATATTTATTTGTTATCGAATGTGACTTGGCACAGTGAGTTGTCAATATGCTAGAAGGTGACAAGGATTTTGTGGTCCCCGCAAGGCAATGTAGGTGTCCCACTTTGGGAAGAGATTCTTTGAAATGTGTTGGCATCTTTGAGTGATTTGTGAGTCATTATTCTATGGCAGGTTCTTATGATGATTTTATGATAGATTCCTATGACAAATGTATGACACGTAAGAGCCAAATTCTATGATAGGATGGACAAGTGTTGATTAGCATCTTTGCATTGGAAAGTGGGTGCCCAAGTTTGACCTATGACATGTTGTAAGAGAGTGAAAGGAACATCTTCTATTATTAGTTTGTTATGGCAAATTCTCTTATAGTTGTAAGAATTGTTATATATGATGGATTCTGACATTGTAAGGCATATGTCATCTACCTATTTGGGACAAATTTGGGGTGCCCAAATATGGAGGCATGTAAGGGGGTAAGGAATCATTGGAAAAGTGTCACATAAGTCAAACATGTGTTGGGAAAGTGTGCCACATGGATTTAGACACGTACCTTGTTGCTTGCTCATGAAGCTTCCTCTATGCTTGTATTTCTTTATAAATAAGGTGCTTGTGGGAGTAGTTTGTATGGTCCATTTGAAGGTATTGTTATGTTGCCATAGTTGCTCTAAAACTTGACATTTACTTATACTCTTGGAAGAACTTGCATTGCAGGTGTGTTGTAACCATCATTGATACGATAATACATTGTGTAGGTTTTGGAGTGAGGTTTTTCTCCCGAAAAGGTTTTCCCTACATATATCTTGTGTTATGGGCATTTATACTTTGCATGTGATATGATTCTATTAATCTCTCTATTGTGCATCTCATATTGTAATTGTTAAAAGAATTAAAATTGTACATCTCTGCTCTTAGCTTGGTGTTAAGAAGTGTTTCCACATACCTTGCTTTCTTTTAGTTGGTATCAAAGCTTGATCACCTTTGATTCTAGTTGTTGGGTAGATGGTTTTTTGTATTGATGTTCGTTTGAGTGAAATTTTGTATAGTGGGTTTGTAATCTTTGTTGCAAGAGAGATGGATAGCGCATCTGAGAGGTTTGAATTAGAGAAATTCAGTGGAGGCAACATTGAGTCATGAAAACTCAAGATAGAGGACCTATTGGTGGATAGAGATCTATGGCTCATGGTATCTAGTACCATGCCATTGTGAATGAAACAAGAAGATTGAGATCAAATGGATTGGAAGGCTAAGGGTTTCATAAGACTCAGTTTGGCTAACTTTGTCTTGTTAAATGTTCACAAGGAGAAAATGACTGCATCTTTGTAGAAAAAACTTGGATAAATTTATTAGGCTTAATATCTGAAAAATAACTTATTCTTGAGAAAGAAGTTGTTCTCTATGAGGATGGAGGATGGAATATTGGTTGTGGATCACAAATTCTTTTAACATGCTTGTTGCCCAATTATCCTTTTTTGGTGTGAAAATAGAGGAGGATCGTTGTATGACATTATTATGTTCATTACTAGATTCACAGGACCACCTTGTTATGTCCATTGGAAGTACCACTACCACTTTCAAGATGGATGATGTGGTTGCATCTCTGTTGTCTAAGGAGATGTGGAGAAAATCCTTTGAATTGACTAATGAGGCTCTTGTAGTTCATGGTAGATCCAAGGAGAAATGGAAGAAGGATAAGAAGAAAGGAAACAAAGGAAGATCCAAATCTCAAGGGAGATCTAAGTCTTCTGGAAAGTCCAAGGCTCTATGTTGGAATTGCAAAAATCCTGGTCTCTTTCGTAAGGAGTGCAAAGAGGAGAAAAAAAAAGAAAAATAGTGATTTCAATTCAAACAAGTCTTCTCAAGATGATGGTGAAGCGTTCATCACTGCCTTGGCAACACATGCATCTAAAGATGTGTGCCTAATTGACTCTAGTGCATCATTCCACATGACCTCACATAGGTTGGTTTTTGAAGTATGAAGAGTTTGATGGTGGGAAGGTGTACTTGGGTGATGACTCTTATATGAATATTGTTGGTTGTGGAAGAGTTTTGATTCGATTCCCAAATGGTAGAGTGAAGGGGATCAATGGTGTAGTGCATATCCATGGTTTGGCACAAAACCTGTTATCTATAAGTAAATTGAATGATGTGGGTGTGTAGGCAGTTTTCTTGAATGGAGGATCATGCGAGATGATGAGAGGAGGTTTGGTGTTTGCTAAGGGTGTTCTGATTAGCACTCTATTTCAACTTGATGCATGCATTGTTCAATGCAATAGTTCTTCTGTTTTGAAGAAGATAACTTCAGAGTCTTCACCTTCACCCTCAAAACCAATAACAAAGAGGATTGATGCATTTGCTTCTAATGGTTGTGCTTTTTGGGTACCTAAGGGTGCTCATTCTATGAAGATGAAACTTCCAACAAAGAAAACTATGCTATAGCACCAAAGACTTGGCCACATTGGTGAGAAGGGCCTTAGAACCCTGAAAAATAAAAAAATCTTGTTGAGGGGATGAATGAATGTAATCTTGTGTTCATTTTTTGTGAGCATTGCATTTATGGAAATAAAAATTGTGTTCAGTTTTACTGTAGTACTCACAAAACTTCTAAGGTATTGGACTTGATTCATTTTGATGTGTTTGGTCTTGTTAATGTTCCTTTGATTGCAAAATTTGTTTATTTCATTTCATTCATGGATGATTACAATAGGACATGGGTCTATTTCCTTAGAAGCAAATTTGAAGTCTTTAATAGATTCAAAGAGTTTAAAACTCTTGTAGAGAATCAAAAGGATAAAAGGATTAAATGTTTGAGGACTGACAATGGCGATGAGTTTGTTTGACAAACACACATGGAGGTATGGTTTTGTAAAAATCCTTCATTGAGACATATTTAAGCATTTTGTTGTGAGGCATATGCTTATGTGCCTAAGGAGAAGAGGTATAAGTTGGAGAACAAGGTAGTAAAGAGTATCTTCATTAATTATGGAATCGGTATGAAAGGGTACAAGCTTTTGGATTCTATGGCCAAAAGGGTTATGAATAGCGGAAATATGATTTTTTGGGAACTCGTTACTCCTTTAGTTTTTTTACAATCAAAGAAAGAAAACAAAGAGGATGTGGTTTATCTTCCTCCTACCCTTGTGAAAGAACCAAAAAAATTTGTTGGACCTAATGATGAGAGGTCTAACAACTTTCAGAGTTCAGAAGAAGATGAACATCAACCTCAACCTTTGAGGAGGTCTATGCGAGTTAGGCAGCAACCAAAAAGGTTTGGATATTCATTGTATGATTTTAGTTGTATTTTCACTTCGATTTCTAACACTAATGAGCCTAGAACTGTAAAGGAGTCTATGGGTATGAGTGATGTAGATTTATGGATAAAGGCCATGGGTGAAGAAATGACTTCATTAAAAAGAAATGACACTTGGGATTTGGTGCCCTTGCTTGATGGACGTAAACCTGTTGGTTGCAAATGGGTGTTCAAGAAAAAGCTTGGCTCATATGGCAATGTTGAAAGATATAAGGCAAGGTTCATTGCGAAGGGTTATTCCCAAGTTAAGGGAATTGGTTATGGTGATACTTTTTCTCTTGTTGCAAAATTGACATCCATTAGATTTTTGTTATCACTTGTTGCTACATATGATTTAGAGATTAAACAGATGAATGTAAAGACAACTTTTCTTCATGGTGATTTGGAAGAAGAAATATATGTCACATCCAAAGAGTTACATTGAGAAAGGTATTAAAAATTGGGTTTGCAAGTTCAAGAAGTCTTTGGATGGCTTGAAATAGTCACTTAGGATGTGGTACCAAAAGTTTGATTCCTTTGTGTTGAGTTTGGGATTTTTGAGTTCGAAATTAGATCATTGTGTTTATTCCAAAATTGTTGATGATCACATTCTCATTATTGCATTGTATGTTGATGATATGTTGTTCATTGGGAATGGTAAATCTTTGATTTATGATTTGAAGTATTAGCTTTCAACATAGTTTGAAATAAAGGATTTAGGTGTAGCTAGGTACATCTTGGGTATGGAAATAAGAAGAGACATTGCAAACATATTTTTTTGGTTAGGCTAGAGTACGCATGTGAATTTTGTATTGGAGAGATTCAACATGACAACTTGTAGACTGTTGTGTGTTCTTGATGTGATGGGGACAAAGTTATCAGTTTCAGATTATCCAAAATCTCCTAGTGAGGTGGAGGATACGATGAGAGTACCTTATGCTAGTGTTGTTAGTAGTTTGATGTATGCCATGGTTTGTACAACACCAAACCTTGCTTAAGCAGTGGGAGTCCTTAGACGATTCATGACTAATTCTAAATGAGTACATTCAAATGCGATAAAGAGAGTATTTAGGTATTTATGGGATACTTTTGAGTATTCCTTATGTTATCATGGACATCCTACAAGATCTTTGCATTCAGTTTGTATTCATGGATTCATATTGGGCATGTTACATTGATAGTAGAAGATCCACCAATGCTTACATGTTTACTATGTTTGATGTTGCTATCAATTGAATGAATAAGCATTAATATGTAGTCAATTTTTCCACCACAAAATTATAGTACATGGCAACTACTCATGCTTGTAAAGAATCGATTTGGCTTTAGAAAGTGTGTTTAGATGTTGGGCTTGATGCACAAATGATTATTATTTGCAGTGACAATCAAAGTTTTATTTTCTTAGCAAAGAATCCAACCATCCATGCTGAATGAAGCATATTGATGTTTAGTTCCATTTTGTCTATGACATGGTGAAAGATTGTAAGGTGCAGATTGAAAAAGTTGATACTTCAATGAATGATGCTAATTCCTTGATGAAGCCAGTGAGCACACAAAAGTTCAATTGTACGAATACTAAGGATCACTGAGAGGGGGGGTGAATCAGTGATCCAATAAAACCAATCACAAACTTAATTTCCCAAAACTTTAGATATTACATTTCATGAGAAAACACAAATATGTGCAAGCCATAACATCACATGTGAATCACAAAACAACATATCACCAAGGAAATATGAGACACAATATTTATGGGTGAAAAAACCCTAAAAGGGTGAAAAAACCACTCAACAATTTCTTTTATTACTCCAAAGGGTGCCAACCCTATTTACATTTAGTGAGCATCAACCCACTAAGATCACCAACTCTCCTTCAAAGCACCAATTCTGAAAACATTTAGTGAGCACCAACCCACTGAGAGCACCAACTCTCCTTTGAAGCACCAACTCTGAAAACATCGAAGCGCCAACTCCAGTGGCTGAAGCACCAACTCCAGTCTTCAAATACAAGAAGAAAATATATTTTAGAGGTTTTCTCTATTTATCTACAATTCATTGCTCAAATAAAAACTTAATTATAAATTCTGACATCATTCTGTCCTATTATCATCTTTCCAATCAAAACTTCACAACTGCTTTGTCAAAAACCGATCCAACCCTGTTTCAACATGACAATAATCTAAAGATGCAATTCAACATAATTCATTCACCCTTTTTCTATCACCATACTTTGTTTATGAAAGATATATTATCTTGGATACCTGAACCTTTCACTTACCTTCCTCTGTTCATACTAAATCCATCACCCTAAATACCTAAAAAGAGTTTCAGTCATCTCAGTCTATCATATCTCAATCAAGAACACTTAATCTTTACCCACCAAGTTCATTTCATCTTCAAGCAATAGCACCTTTCAATCACACTTGAATATCTAAAAGCTGATTACAGTCTTCTCTATTTCACATGTTTCAAACAAGAACGTGAATATATTATCTTCTTAGAGCTAATACAGACTTTTTAATTAATACACCTCAAATCCATTGCTATGGTTAGATGGTTTCAAACTATGCACACACCCCACATAGACACCAAAAATATTTTCATATTCAAAACAAACCTACTGCCTGAACATAGAATACTAAAATTCATTTCAAACTAGAACACTAATTCAGTTTTTGGTGCCATTCAATTATCCTTCAACCTGTTCATATTCAAGAAACCACACAAACTAATGACTGCCAAACTCCCTGTCAAGATAAAGCTTTGCAAAGTAGCCGTTTACTAGTTTTAAATTTAGGCCCTTGATCTTATTTTGTCGCCAACATAAACTTTAAAGAATAGCCATTGATCTTCCTTTAGATGACCAAATAAAGCATATCAACCCGCCACGCCAATTAAGGAAGGAGGAAGGGTTGGTAAAAACAATGTATTTAGACCCTTAATGACTTTACTTAAGTCATTGATGACCGGTTATCACAAGTCAATAAAGGAATATATCATAAAAGTGTATCTTTATTGACAACCTTCCAAACCCTAGGATTTTGAAGAATGACTTAGGGTTTTAGGTTTGTTAAGAATCTTTAGGATTATAAGATATGAAGATTTCAAGAAGCCAAACCCTAAAATGAAAATATCATGTAATTTCTTCCTTTACAAGCCTTATGTTAAATTGATAATGATCAATGAATAGAATGTCAACTTCTTGTAAGTTGATAAACACTATCCTTACACTCAAAAGAGAACTAAAGATCTTTATCAAAACACTGCTTGTACTGTGTACCAACATACACCTTTTGCATTAAGAAAGAAATAAAGACACCTTACCTTTTTGAACAAAGATCTAAGTACCTTTAACATGTAAGATTCTTCAATTATCAAACCCTCAACACCATGAGATGTAGCAACTCCTTTCCTTTATAGTATCATGGAAAAATCCTAAAAACCTACTTTGCAATCAACATCTTGCAACTCTATCCATATAAAGCAATTTTTTGCTTTTGCACCAACACCATAAACTTTTGAGCTTTGAACTTTGCAACTTGCATGAAGAGACACCAAAACATCAAGGACCTTTGTAACAAAGAGTGCATCAACATTTGTATCAACCTCCAACCAAGACTTTGATTGTTCTGAAGCAACACTTATCAACATCATGAAACCATGAATACTATAAGGAGATCCAACCATAAGGATATGATCAACAATTTGACTCTTTGCATGATCTAGCCATGATCTAGCCATCAACCTTTGACATCAATACCATGTGAACTTGACAACACAACCTTTGACATCAATGACAAACAATGCCAATGCAACATAGATGGTGTTTGAAGTCCATGGGCCTTTAAACCCCTAGTAGTTAATTACCTAGTTAGATTGGTTCTTGAAAGGTGTTTGACAAGTGGAAGAATGTTGGAAATTAAGGTGTCTCAACCTTTACAATTTCCTAGCATTAATTTATTAATTTAACTATGCCTATGTTGTAATTTCTGCCCATATTTATGTCATCTAATATGATTTAACATGGTGAGCTGTCGGTATGTTGGAAGGTGACAAGGATGTTGTGGTCCCACAAGGCAATGCATGCATCCTACTTTGGTAAAAGATTCTTTGACTTGTGTCAACATCTTTGAGGGATTTGTAAGTCATTATTTTATGATGGATTTCTTTAATAATTTTATGAAAAATTCCTATGACAAAGTTAAGATTCGTAAGAGCCATTCTATGATGGGTTGGACAAGTGTTGATTAGAATCTTTGCATGGGAAAGTGGGCACCCAAGTTTGACTTATGATAGGTTGTAAGAGAGTGTAAGAAGCATATTCTATTATTAGTTTTTAAGGCTAGATTCTCTTACAAATGTACGAGTTGTCGTATATGATAGATTCTATGACATTGTAAGGAATCTATACCTATTTGGGGCAAATTTGGGGCACCCAAGTATGATGGCATGTAAAAGGGGTTGGGAATTATTGAAAATGTGTCATAGAAGTAAAACATGTGTTGGAAAAGTGTGCCACATGGATTTGGATGTCCATCCCTTATTGCTTGCTCATGAAACTTCCTCTATGCTTGTATTTATCTATAAATAAGGTGCCCATGGGAGTAGTTTGCATGGTTCATTTATAGGTATTGTTATGATGTCGCATATTGCTTCAAAATTCAATATTTATATATACTCTTGGAAGAACATGCATTGTAAATTTTTTGTAATCATCATTAATTTGATAATATATTGTGTAGGTTTTGGAGTGTGGAGGTTTTCTCCTGAAACTTGGGTTTTCCCCATGTATATATTGTGTTGTGGGCATTTATACTTTGCATGTGATTTTATTCTATTAATCTCTCTATTGTGCATCTCATGTTGTAATTGTTAAAAGAATTAAAACTGTACATCCCTCTTAGATCAGTGTTAGGAAGTGTTTCCACGTACCTTGCTTCCTTGTAGTCCTAAGGTTGAAATAATTTAGGATGTAGATGAGGCTAAGATGAAAGGATAAACATGTAAGGGTTGTAGATTATGAATTGAATTTTTGGAAGATAATGGATGAATACTACTAACAAGGACTAATATTTTGGAGGATAGTTGGTATGGACTATGGGGGTTTAATGATGGATTAAAAAATTGGTCATGGATTTAAACTAGGTTTGAAATAACATAGGATTTTAGAGTGATGTGGGTTGTTTTAGAAGTTAAGGGTAATGGATACAAAAGGGGTGAAATCTCAGGGAGGTAAAAATGCAAATACATTTAGACAAAAATGTACTAAAACACATAAGCACTAAAATGTGTAAGAATAGAAAAGAGTAACTGCCAAAACATGTAAGTACAAGGATAGAGAAAGTGATAGATTGAGGGGATAAAATTGTGAAAATGTTCAAAAACTAAAATATTAAAAGTGCTAAAACAACAAATGCACTAAAATAGAAAAGGTGCTAAGATATAGATAAAACATACTGCTCTAGGTGGATAATTTTGGTTGTGATTCTTAGCAATACTCACAAAATATAATTAGTGTAAGTTTTTATTTTCTTAGTGGAGTTAATTTATTTTTCCTTAGTCCTAGGTTTTTCCTACACTTTTATTAAGCTTTCTTAGGTTAATAAAGTGAGTTTAATTAATTAATAACTAGGAGATAAGGTGTTGAGGTGTCACCATCTTAAAAGGCTAGAGCATATACTATTTTTAGACTACTTGGTGGTTATTCCTTATTGGTTAGATTTTCCACCTCCACCCTCTCCCTAGTTTTATATAAACTCACTACCTAGCTTGATATTATTGTGATTCTTGAAGTCATTCTTTTGCTTCTTTGAGCTCCTAATGCAATATTGTCATCTTCACATATGCACATCTCTTGGTATCTCGGGTTTGTAATTGTTTTATTTTATTTTGAGTTTTATAGCTTATTTCTCTCAGAAAAGTTTGATCTTTCATCTGTTTGAGATTTCTAACATGGTATTAGAGCTTTGGTTTTGAGAATTTTGAGTACTTTTTCTAATTAAGAGATTGGATTTTGTATGATCTTGTAAATTCCTTTATGCTCTTCTCTTTCATTTCATATGATTTGGAGAATCAGAAAGGAATTATGAAGATCTATTAATCCTATATTTTCATTTTTGTTTTTGGTGAAATATGGTGATTGTAGCTATTATGACTATAATGAATTTTTTTTGTTGTTCCATTATGTCTAGGAGGTTCGATAAAGATAGATTTGACTTTTGTTTCACTTAATTTGGCTACCATATGACACAATAAAAAATAAGGATTTGAAGCTTAGATATGACAAACAACTTTTTACACAAGAATTTTCAACCCAAATAAATGTTGACATTGCACTTAAGAGGCTGATTAGATGAATTCTGACAATGAATTTTTCCAATTTTAATGCTAGGATTTTCTGAGGCAAAAAGGGTCGTACAACCCCCCGAAATAGGTTCAAATGGTTGATTTTCATAGAAATAAAAAAATAAAGTACTTTAATAAGTGTTGAGTACTTAGCATGTAGTGCTAGCGCTTTAAGTGCTCAAGCACTTCAAATAAACAACCACCTACATATTTTATGCCACTAGGAACCAATGACTGTATTAGTCATTGTAGCCTTTGACCTGACAACAATGCTTGCATATTGCTAGCAACTACAACCGCTAACTATGACTCTTTCATCAAACTGTAAAAAAGACAACCTCCTCCACAAACCTCTGCCTAGTTGCCACTCTTGTGGCTATCGCTGATGCCGCCATTGCTTGAGGGCTACCCACAACAGGGCCTTCCCTATAGGCCAAATTGGGGCTTTTTTCAATTTTGCATAAATTTTTCCAAAGGTGTCGGATTGTAGCAAACAAATAGTTGAAAAGAACCTAAAGACAAGAAATATCCATCCACAATTTCTTTGAAAAGAAAATTTACCAATTTTTTTCCAAATATTGCAAGTTGAAGTTGGTACTTGATTTTTTTATTCAACATGCCATAACTTTCACCCTGGAGTTCTATTTAGAAAAAAATGGATAGGTGTTGGAAAGGTATTGAAGAGAACTAGGAAAATATAGGATGGTTTTTATCCATATTTTGTATCATTTTTATTTTTTATCAAAAGTTGTATTTTTAGCGATTATGGGCATATAGAGAATTGTAATTTGCTAAAATCCTAGTAATCACACTAATCATAAAGTTCCAACATTGTAATATTTGGGGAGGTGATTTTGAGACTAGTAGAAATGGGGTGAGTCTCTTAGTGTCTCTTTTTCTCTTTAATTTCTTTTTTTAACACTCACAAACAATCTTCCTTTCTACTTAAAATGGATCAACAAATAGTTCCAATGTTAACACTCTACAACTATTTTGATTGGAAAATTAAAATCTCAATCTAATTGATTATTTTTGGATTACATAGATGCATAAAAGATAAAATGGTTTAATAAGTGTGATGAAGAATTGGAACCTTGTGCATGTTTTTATCTTTCACATTGAATCTCTTTCTACACCAAATGAAGTTTGGAAAACATTCAAAAGACTCTTTGGTAAACATGATGAATTAAGAGGTCATCAATTAGAGAATGGGTTGATAAGGTTAAGTGCTTCAATTTTTGATACTATACAAGACTTCTTCACCAAAACAAAGGCCATTAGATTGAAATTGAAATAGTGCGGAATTGAGAAAGATGATAAATAATTGATTTTAGTAGTCTCTCTATACTTGGTCTAGACTATCTAGTCTTTGTTTCTACATTCTATGCTACTAGAATCCCTTTAGGAGCTTCCTACACAATTCCTTCTCTTGATGTGTTTAATAATGAAATAACGAAAGAGAAAGAAAATTTGGTTCAAATGGGCACTATCAAATATTCTAAGTATCATGCCTTGGTTGCAATTTAGGGCACTAAAGATCATAAAGATATTGAAAAAAAAACTAAAAAAAAGACCAAGGAGAGAATGATGAGTCTTTACCTTCTTCTAATGTAGACATTAACACTTCTTCAAATCAAGGGAAACCTAATAAGGAAAAAGTTAAATATGCCTACTACAATAAACTTGGGAATGATAAACATAAATGCATGAAGAAAAAGATTGACCACCTCACATATTCCTGAGAACAAAAACAAAGGGGTCACTAAATCTCCATCTTCATCAAACCAATAATATAATAAGACAAATGACAGAGGTCATGTTGGTTATTCTTCTAGTCCAGATAAACAAAAACAAAAATCTTTGTGCTTCTAGGATTAGGGAGATGACTTTTAGATTTAGGAGATTCTCATCATATGGCTTCTTCATAGTCCATGTTCTCTTCTTTTGAACCTTGTATTATACCACCTATCTATCTATCAATATATAAAATTGGGAAGGTATTTGTTGATATCAAGGATGAAACTTTCAATGATGTATTATACACACCTCATTTGTACAATAATATTCTTTCCATCTATTAGATTACTCATAATGGAGTAAAAAATACTGTAGAATTCACTCTTGATTCAATTATTATCAAAAGTTGGAGAGAAGATAAATTATTTATACTAGGGTGGTTGATCATGCATCTTGGTTGTACACCTTTCTATATTTTGTTCACGACAATGGATTTGATCCTTTGGATGATGATCAAAATTCTTGTGTGGAATTTGATTTTAGGGAGGATTTTGGTTACTTGAACTTGGGTATTTTCACAAGTGATCTAGTTATTGAACCTTGCATTCCATATCCTCCATATTTTCTTACTAGTTGTAAATGGGGGAATAAAGCATACAAAAAATAATGCAATTGAACTAATTTAATTAAAATAATATTAAGATCCCTAAACCCATTACTCATGAAATGAAGCTCTAAAATTATGAAATCCTAAGATAACACAAATCGAATTCACAACTTTAAAACACATACCATCCCATGTTGGAGTTGTGTTTGCATTGACGTTTGGATGACAGATTGCTTGATTCAATACAAATCGTCCATTTTTGATGTTGCAAAAGCTTCAATGTGTGTAAAATGTTGAACTAGAATGTGATGATAATTTGTAACATGCTCAATAGATAATTATACAATGCTTCACTTATGTAAATTCTAGGTGATTTGTGAGAAGGTAGAGGAGTATTTTATAGATTTCCTATTTCAAGATGAATGATTGAGATTACAACAATGCAAAATCACAATCAACGGTTAATAACCATTGAGAAGAAATAGATTGCTCAGTTAGCTTTTGTGATTAAATCAATTAAGGATGTTAATTGCACAATCAAAGGAAATAGATTACATAATCTGTGGAATTGAGGAGATCAAGTTGAGTAGTAAGTGGGATTGAAGAATAGATGGGTTAGTTAGGAAATAGATGAATCAATTAATCCAATTAGAGTGAGCAATCAGTGGTTGTGATTTGTTCAATCACAAAAGGGGTGAGGATAATTGATTGATTAATTAATTAATTAACATTTAAAGTTTGAACATGCAAGTCATGTTTTACTTTAACAACTAAAGTTGTATTTGTTTGTTGACCTTTTTGAATGATGTTGAATAATTAATTTAATTATTCTGATTTAGAGAGGGGAAAGTGATTTAATTAAATTATTAAGTAATAACAATTTAATTAATTTAGGAGAATAGGGTTTATTAGTGACATAATTAAATAACTTGCGTTAATTTAATTAATCAAGATGAATATAGTTAGATTAATGATGAAATAGCGAATCAGTTAAATAATTTAAAAATTATTCAATTAATAGAGGAAAATAGGGTTTCTGATGAAAATGATGTGAAATGCAGTGATATTTAATGGTAATGATGTTGATGAAAAAATGTCATTTGAAGGATGTGTGATATGTGTTAGGTTATTTTTACATGTCTAAATTTTGCCCCTCTTTGAGACAAAGTACTTGTTGCTTTGTTTCAAATAATTCGATGTTAAGATCAAGATTTGAAATTTTTTTATATGCCCCATTGTGCCTTGATGGTTAGCGGAAAGATAGTACAACACTGGGTTGCCTCCTCAAGAGGTTGGCTAGAAAAATTAGTTTTTAGGTAAGGCTTGCAACAAGGTTCAATTTTAGTTTAGATTCATAGAGGGTGAAAAATTAAGCTTATAGGACCCTCATTTATAGTTTAGATGTTCCTGGGTGCTCATAATTTCGACTTAGGAGGGTTTCCTCAGTAAAAAATTAGGGTTTGGGGGGTAAAAATAGGGAATTAGGGTTCATTTTACCTCATTTGCACTCTCAGTCCTCAATGAATTCTTATCTCTAGAGATCCTGCTTTGGCAATTGTTGATTCGCAATGCTGAGGATTGCAAGTGCCCTACATTGTGCAGAGGTAGCCTATGAGTTCGGGAGGCCTACTAGCATAGGTATCACGGTATGTGCCTCCTTCGTTCTTGTTTTGTCTTGTCGTTTTTGAGTAATTAATGCTAGAAATATTTTTTAGCAATAGTGACAATCTTGTAAAATTAATGCTTTTTCCTCATTCTTACTACTATTGCTATTTTTTGTTTGTGCCACATTTGATTTTGTCTACCACTTTGGTGTTTCTTGCTCACTATCATGTAAAGTGTTCGCTTTTGATGGCCGCAACTAAAAATATTCACTATTGTCTTTTGACTTGTGAAAGACCACTTTTTAAATTTTGTGCGCTATTGAAAAACTTGGTCACTTTTGTCATTTTTAATGCTATTGAGAAAAATAACCGCTATTGCTAAAAATAGGGCCACTATTGCATTTTTTGATTGCTATTGTCAATTTTGAATTTTTTAGCTAGTTTTTTTACAGTCTTTAGTTTACGATGTGTTTTTGTAGAAAATTCTTAATGTCATGGGTTGAGTGTTTGTAGACAGTTCTCAAATAACTTAATTCTAGAGAGCGAGGACTACATCAATTGTTTGACCTACTTACTGGTTTCTTCGAGGTGGAGTGGTATTTTCTAGATGTTGTGGGCCTACGATACATATGCTACATGTTGGAGATTTGATGTCATAGCGAGATGATGACTGCCCTTGTGGAGAGATGGCACTTTGAGTCATCATCCTTTCATTTTCATACTGGAGAGGAAACCATCACATTGGACTTAGAGATAGACTTGTCTTTGTTTGTTGACATCGTAGATCTTTTATCTTTGGTGCTATGTGGTTTGATCTTGGGGCTTGTAGTACTTGATCAGAGAGGTAGACAATTTCCTATTAGTTGGGGCATATGCATCAAGTAGATGTTTGAGCATGGCACAAGGATACACATGGGTCCCATGTCTCTTGGCATATTTATATAGATATATGCATGAGGTTTCCTATCAGGGAGGCAATTCTATCTCCACTAGTGTGACATTGTTGCATGTATGGGCCTAGGAGCACATCCTAGTGACTAGACCTGATGGTGTTATGGATTGGGATCTAGAGGATCCATATTCATATAGATACTTAGATTTTATGCACTATACCTAGCCTAGACAACTATCTTATTGGCATTGTGTTTTTGATGATATGCCTGCTTTTATTTGGAGACCATGGTTAGGTTGTGAGGCCTGGCATGATGATGAGGAGCATCTCCCTTACTACCAAAAAACATGATGGTTGATTGACTATGTCAATTCTCTTCTTGAGCATTACCTATCGGATCAGGTTCTCCGTTAGCTTGGAGAGTAGAAAATTCAGTTTGGAAATGACTACCATGTTTGTTTCGGGAGGACGACCGTAGAGGTTAGGGTGTGGGTCCCAAAATCCTCCTCCATAGATGTTGTCATTGAGTTCATATGACTTGCCCCATTTGGATGGGGACGACCCATAGGTTTGGCAGACCTTGACATGACACACAAGTATGATCAATGGCAGCTATTACCAATTTTCACCTACAACTCAAATTGGTAGAGCTAAAGCAATTTCATTACATTAAAGGTGAAAAGATTTTAACATATTTATGCTATGCTTAACCATTGCATATGTTAAGTCTAAAAGAAAGAGTATAGTTTTTTATTTTGCAATGTGTTTCAACAAAAAGATAATTATTCAATTTTTCATGCAATGCTTTGCAACATAAAGGAAAACACATGAGTTATAAGAAGTTGCTTTCATTAATTTTTACAATGCTTTCATTCATTATACAATGTTCCATCCATTTTTGTAAAATAAATATACACAAGACTAAATAAGCATTTATTTTCTATTCATTGGAAAAAAAGGAGTAATCAGTTATCCCACACAAGCCATGCAAGTAGCTAAACTAAAACAACATAGGAATATCCTATACATCTGAAGATGGAAGAAATGAAAAGAAGCATATAAGAAAAGACATGTCCATCATTGATTGGTTAAAGTCTTTAGTTGGTCTTCATTGCTTCTTGCTACTCCTCACTCTTGATCTTTGAGTGAACCTACATCATGATAAGAGAGGTTGTTAGAGTTCCAGATATGAATCTTCTTATGTTCCCTATCAATAAAAATATAACATATGCCTATGGTTTTTTAAGTCATATGAACAAGTATCAAATATATGCAAAAGAGCCTAAAAAGTAAAATATCATAGGAGCATTGAGCTTCACTTTTTTTTATCTAACATGTTTGTTCACTATGCAGGTGTAAGTGAAATCATGTTGTTGATAACATTTATGAAGACATCATAGCACATGGTGTGAAAATGGGCTCCCACAATGGTTTAGCTCAGTATGCTGCCCCTAAGTTCCAAAAGGGGAATGAGATAGGAAACATATTCATATTGCTCAAGTGAAATAACATTTCAGCTGAAGGAGTATTGATCATTCATGACAACTAGATCAAAAGATCAGTGAAGCATCCCTCTTTCTGAAATGGTAATCACAGATGAACAATAGGCCCATCTGAATGCTTAAATAAAATACATAACAAAATAAATCCATCATTGTTCTATTAAAGGAGTTTTGTTTCTAGCAAGTTTTCATGCTTATTGCTACCATGCAACATTTTATTGTTGTTGATTATGTTGTTTGAAGTGCTCACATTAAGGGCAACAAAGAATTTGTTTCTGATGACGCTATTTGTAATGCTCAATGCCAACATGGAGGATTCA
Organism: Sequoia sempervirens; assembly: GCA_007258455.2. Classification (NCBI taxonomy): domain Eukaryota; kingdom Viridiplantae; phylum Streptophyta; class Pinopsida; order Cupressales; family Cupressaceae; genus Sequoia; species Sequoia sempervirens. The sequence continues at coordinate 528,974,304 of VDFB02281492.1, read as the reverse complement.
TCATAAACATGTTCATTAAGGTACCTTACAAATGGTGCTTGCATATAAGAGTTAACAAGGGATTGCATTGTTTACAAAGTGCTAAGGTGGAGTAGTTGTCAAGCATTCATTGCAAAACTGCACAATGGTGGAGCAACAACTAGGTTCTTTGCAAGATCAGAAAGAGTGAAAGTGTATTGGGAATGCATTGTTACAAGAGTATGGACAAACAACAATGAAATAGAATGAACAAAGTCATAGCACAAAGACAAGAACTCATCATTAACATCTCGGTAATGTATGGAGGACTCTTGAATCAATCATTAAAAGATAAGAACGTAACCTACAAAAAGAGTAAACACTTCTTCAAGTAAAATTATATTGATTTGTGGTGTTAAAGACATGTAAGCTACAAAAGAAGTTTCCCACAACAAGTAAAGGAGTGGTGTTTCATTAACTGGCTATTCCCAAATGGTGCTTGTGAGGCTGAAAATGAAGCATAATAGATGAATCAAAATCCTCAGTATTTTCAAGTATTATTAAAGCCAATATAACTTATTTAGTATGAGGGTTTCTATAGAAACAAAGGAAGTTGAAATCATGCTGAATACACAGGGAATGTATCATAAGAGCCACAGCCATGAGGTGCTGAGAACTCTTATAAGACAATGGAGATAACTAATTAAAATGTAAAGAGGTTCACATTTTGCAAAAACCTCGAGTTTATTCAAGGGAAACCCTCGAATGCCTATAGAAAGGAGTCCTAAAAGCATCCAAAAATCTTCATGCTCAAGCAAATACTCAAAACTTCAAGAGGCCGCAACCTCCTATACAAAAGTGTTTTCTTTTGTTTCTTTCAAGGAAAAAATGAACAACATTACATCTTGTGTCACATACAGAAAAGTGGAGAAACCTCAACTTCTTCGAGAATAAGAAAACCTAGAATGCTATTATGCAGATGTGGCCTAGGTGGTGGTTTTATTTCTTTCAAATAGGAGTTGAAACCACAAGGGTTTGCATTAAAATGTTGGCATACATACAAAAAAATGAGGACAACCTAGTATGGAGCCGTGGCCACAAAAGTAAGAAAAGCCTCATGAATGAAAGAGATCATAAAGCTAGCGTACATAAGCTTGCTTTCACAATGTAGAGAAAAAAATAACATTCATTATTTTGTTCATAATGAGCTCAAATCAAGCTTATTTTTGGAGGAAATAAGAGGGAAATGTAAATTTCAGAACTTACCCAAGTTTTTTGCAAAGGAAATGCATTCAAATACCCTCGATTCTTCAAATATTGGCCTTAGAGCAAAGAAAAAATTGACAGAAGGAAAAATAAAATGAAATGCATAAAAAATTATGGTGGGTCGTGGCTTAAAAGCTAGAAAAATGCTTTCGAAATGGAGAACATTGACCAAATTTGTGTCAAATGACTTACCTCTGTATTTTCCTTCAAAATCTTCAAGAAAATTCTCAGAAACAATAAGAAATGAAAGATTTCGAGCTTCAAACCCTAGCTCATGGTGATGGCTTGTGTAGAGCAAGTTTTCCAAAAATTTGGAGTGTGAAATGAATGAGAAAAATTAGGGCTAGATGGTTTTTCCTTAGGGTTTTCATTCTTTACCCCAATTCAAGTTTGTGATTTTTATCACATTGAATTAAAAATAAAATGCTTTCATTAATTCCTCCATGGTATTATACCTTGCCTTGCTTATGTGTTCAAGCTAAGGCTGCAATATACCATAGTATTTTGTGATTTTTTAAGAAAATTATAAGTCTTGTACCCTTAGCCATTTTTATGATTTTTATAGAAAATCAAAATATGCTCAATACTTGGAAAATTCAAATCAAAATCACAGGTTTTGCCTTGTATTTTTGTAAAATCAGGTCAAGAATCAAGTCTTTTCGAGTCTTTCTATTTTGTAAAGTTAAGACTGCAAATGATGTAAAACATTATTAAGGCAATGTTGCTATAAATTGCCTTAATATTTGTTACTTTTTAAATGCAGTTAAATAAAAGCAATTGTTGATAGAAATTTTCCATTTCAGTTTGAGTCTTCTTGGGAAAAGTGGGAAAACACTAAGCAAACTGAAGTTTCTATTTTAGTTTTTAGTTAGTTCGAGCCTAATTTTTTGAGTCTTTTGGGTCAACCCACTTGAGATAGAAACTTTCCATCTTTTCCATTCAATTTGAAGGTAGTTTGGGCACTAATTTTGAGGCTTTTATGTGGAGCTCAAAAATGGCTTTGAAGTTACTATTTTGGAGAGTAGTTCAATTAGATTTTTTCCATTCTCACTATTGGAGACACTTTGGAGATATAAGTTGGAGAAAAACTTAGTTTTTCTCAGTTCAGATTTGCTTCTTACTTTTTAGCTCACTTGCAGAAAGTTTTGTAAGCTTGATATTTGTACTCAAATGTTTATTTTGCATACTCCTTCAGTTCAATAAAAGCAACAAATCATTCCTATCTTATAATTTTGTCTCATTTTGCAATAACAATCTGATGTTGTCATTGTGATTTTGAATTTTGAATCCTTTTTATGTCCTATTGTTGCGATTGTGGTACATAAATTTCATATAGCATAGGTTGTATGTTGTGTTTTGTTTCCAAACCTTCATGCAAATCATTGTTGTGTTGTATGATGTATTTGAGGTTGTGAAAGTTTTTGAGAACTGGTTGTGAGTTAAGTTGGTCAAAAAAGTTAAAGTTCTGGTGCATCACCCATTAGGTTTAGGATTTCATTTCGAGCTTTCCTTCTAACCCTTTTCTTAGAAAATTCATTTAGATTAGGTGATCTTCTAGGGGAACCAACCCTATCTGGTGATTCATTCTCACCATAGGTCACCCACAACTTGAGAGTGTTTCTATGTTTCAACATGATAGTTGAGTCAATCTTAGCTAGGGTGCTATCTTGATTGAAAATAGTGGGCCTGTCATGTTCCACTTTGTTTCACAGATCCTACTAGCTCTGGGCCATCCATAGGGAGAGATGGTGTGATTGGCCATAGGGGTGAGTGATAGTGACTCAAGATTTCTATAGAGAGTTGAATAGAGTAGGTCATGATGGACAGTAGGATCAATAGGATGGACGATAGCTTGATCTGATGCAATATGATTAGCCAGTACCACAGGGTCCTCCTCCACATGGGGATGCAATAGTAACAACATAGATTGCCTAGTTGACAACAGAGAGGGATGTAGAGATTGCATAAAGGTAGGTTGTTGAGGCACATGTTACTGTCCTTATGCAGAGCATGATGGATTCCAATAGGAGAGGGATGCACTTGTTCGAATTAAGGTGTCTCAACCTTAGAGTCCTAATATTGATTTAATTGATGTATTGTTGTATTGATTTATATTATTTAATTGCCTATGGTGCCATGTCACAAATTGGGACCCACCTGATGGGTGGCATCCCTATTGAAAGTGACTGGATGACACATCATCATCCCAAGTGGACATAGGCATCCCAATTTGGAATCTATGATATATGACAAATTTTATGACATGTCATAAGGCATCTTTGAATGCATGGAGAAAGTTGGCACCCAAGTTGGGTTATGACAGGATATAAGAGAATCAACTATTTTTAGTCAGTTATGACAGATTCTCTTACAAATTCTATGACAGATTCTATGGTACATTTATGATATATTCTATGACAAAGGCATTTGTCATAACCTATTTTTAGCATATTCTAGGCGCCCAAGCTTGGAAGAAGAATATTTGCATGTTTGACCATTGTAAGGGGTGTAAGGGAATGTTGTACATGTGTCTAAATGCATGTCTATGGTGTGAAAGAATGTGCCATGTGGATTTGGATGCCCCTCTCCTTCTAGATGATTCTTGAAGCTTGTATCATTCTATTTAGTGAGTGTCTTGAGTTGAAGAATGCATAGTTTGTTTGTAGGTAATGAAGTGCTACCAATATCACTCTAGAACAAGTGTTCATGTTGAAGAAATTTTTGAAGAAGCTTTGTACTTGGTGATATCTTGTATTCATTATTTGTAGTAGAGAAAGTACCGTGTTTTTGGAGGGTGGGGTTTTTTACCCAAAAGGGTTTTCCCCATGTATATCTATAGTTATTGCATTTGTGCACTTACTGTTCTAGTCTATTATTCTCCATGTGTATCTCTTAGTGTAATAGAATAAGGTTTTAAAATGAATTTTTGTAACTCTCCCTTAGTTAGATTAGTGTAGGAAGTTGTTTCTACCTCACTCGGGCTTCCTTTTAGCATTTAAGCAAGAGCTTACTATAGAGTGACAACAAAGACTAGCTGCAGAGATTTTAGTTGCCTCCTCTATTCCCCTCACTTAGTACCAAGCCGAGTGGGACCAATTATTACAAAGATGTACATATTATTAGACACTCTATGAGGCCTTTGTTCCTAGAGCACAGGGACAACCTCGTTTTGGAGAGCCAGGTGCCTAGATAGGTGTAGATTCTGGTGGTCAATCTGTTAGGTAGCATGAGTAGCCTCTAATCATGCCACATCCATCTCCCCATCAAAGCCAAGAGTAGCTGAGATCCCTACCTCAGGATGACTAATAAGGCTGATTGGTCCTTGATCTTTTATGATGCTTACAATATCAAAGACTTTATGTAGACACAATTTTTGTATATACATTCATTGGCCCAACCAAGGCCTTGTATATATGTATTTTTTTATATGATATCACACATGTTACTTGATGTATATGTCATTCTCAGTTTTGATGATATATGAGATATACCATGTTTCGATTTTGCTTTATTATGTGTTATGAGATGATTATGGATGATGATGTATACATGTTCATGTTTTGTACTTTTCTGATGCATGCATATGATATGGATGGATGTATGATTTATGTATCTATGTGATGGATGATGATATATTATGGACGATGATATATTACATATGTGGTGGATGATTATAGATGATTATAGATGTTTTATCATTTTATTATGGTCACAATATGTATTGATGAATTTGTGGATGTATGATGTATGTGGTACTAATGATATTGTGATGCAAGATGGAGCTGTTAGTTAGAAGTGTTTTGATGATTTAGAGATGGATATAAATTTGATGTTGTTAGTTATTGATGAGTTTTTCTTTTTCTTTCATAGAGGCTTTGTATCTTTTAGCAATCATTTTTGATGTAGCAAATAGATATGATGCACTAGGGTATTAATAACCAAGGTGGCTTGGTATCCATTGCATGGAATTTTGACTCAACACACAAATAATATTATTTCTCATACCATACATATGAAAACCTTGTTAGAGTATATGGTTGAGTTGTGTTAAAACTTTTTGGACCAGCTACATAGAGAGGTATGAAATACCTAACATACAACTACTACATGAATTGTCTCAAAACAAATTCCATACACAAAAAAGAAAGTATTCATACATCTAACGAATAGAACATAAATCAATAGTCAATGCAACCATTCTTTCTTCTCTAAATCCTTACGGACATCCTCGAGAGATCCTTGGAATGTGGTATTAAGATAAATAAAAAAGATAAGACTATAAATAGATAAACAATGCTATAGTATCACCTACCATAGTTGTTTCTATGTTTCATGATGAAATCCATTCATGATGTCTATTGCAAGAATGTTTTATCTTTTAAGACCCATGTTTATGATTTTTTGATAATGATTTTCAAATATGTATGGCAGTCTATGCTTAGGAATTGTTTTAACTTGATAGTGATCCAATCATTTCAATCTTCACTTGGAATTTTTGATTTTGATGTTTGTATTGTTTTTTGATTGCTTTGTCACCGGGTGAAGGTGATGATTGTTTATTGTGAGTGGAACATTTATTGCAGATAAGTGATAATGGAGATAAGACCTTTTGTAATTTTTTGATTTATTTTGATGCTATTTTTGTTGTTTTTTGGAAATTTAGAAACAAATAAGGGGACCTAAAGAGAATGACCTAGTGCCTTAGGGGTTGATCAAAGATTAGCCTTGCCTACATGATGAATGCAAAGACATCATAGTTGGATGTATTGACTAACATTGTTTTTTGGAGTTTTTTGTATTTTATGAATGTTTTTGGATTTTGATAAGCTATTTGAATGTTTTCTTTTTGTTTTGGGGGACTAACCTAGGGCCTTGGGAGCTCATTGATGATGGCCTTTCCTACGTTATCCATGGAGAGGCTCGTAGAACATGTTTTTGACTTTTCTATTTTTTGAGTGTTTTTGGGTTTTCAAATATTTTGGGATTTTCGGTTAAGTTAAAAGACCATTATGGACATGTAAGGTACTGACCTAAGGCCTCGAGGGCTAATCAAAGATTAGCCTTGCCTATGTTATACACATAGAGACCACATAGTTTGACTGGTATTGACTCAAAGCATAACATATTTTTTGGGATTTTTGATATCTTTGACTTTGTTGTTTTTTGGATGTTTTTGATTTGTGATGGGATTTACAAGGATCCAATCCACTACTCAGGAATTTTCCCCTAGTTTGAGACAAGGTTACATTCATTAGGGGAGATAAAATTTGATGGTCCGACAAGGTTCAACAATTGATTAGTCATCAAGCCATGGTTGGATACATGTTTTATCATGGGACAAATGGGAGGATGCTTTAGATAGTGTTGATAGATAAAGATGCAAGTCTTATTCAAACGTAGTGCCTGTTTTCCAGGTTTTCACTACGGTACCTATCCTAGAAGCACCACAACATGGTTTTCACTTAAAGAATGTTTTATTTCTCTTTCAAGATCAAGAGTCAAGACCTACATTCATGCTAGCCATTTCATACAAGATTGCAACCTTTATTCCAAGGGTTTGGTGAGTTGCAACATTGCATACTGTTCATTCATCATTCCTTCATTCTACTTCATTTCATTTCAAGGTTTGATTACCAAAATGGGGTTTGACCAAGGAAAACCCCTATCCACTAACAAAACAAAATTTTTCTCTCCTCTACATGTGTGATTGCAGATCTAGGTGTTTTGAGGGTTGAAGATCCTTTGAAGACTAAGTTGCAAGATTCAAAAAAGTTGTCAAAGTTGTCATCTTCACGAAAAGTCACCTACAAGTTGAAATTCAAAGTTTCAAACTCAGAAATTGGTCAAGAGAGAAGCTACAAAAGATCACTAGAGGATACTAAAGTTTCAACCAAACCCTAATACTAGGACTAAATCACCACCTTGGGTGTATGAGTCCCACTATACCACTTTTCAATCATTTTATATAGATCCTGGTTTACTCGTTGCAGATTTCAGATTCATCCTGAAACCCTAAACTGAGACTAAATCACCCAGCCTAGCATATGAGTCCCAATTCAAATCAAAAGTCATAATTTCAGGATTGTAGACCTTGTTTCAGGCATCTCCAGTCTTCCAGGTACTTCTCTATTTATTCACACTTTATTATTCTGATTTTAAGTTTCATTTCCTAGGTTACATAGCTAGATTTGCATATTACTTGCATCTCTTTCTTTCTAAGCATTTGCTTAGTGGTGAACGTCCCTTTTAATCACAACTAAGGAGACCTTGTAGCAATATCTTTTCCTAATTGGATAATTAGGTCAAACTGAGATCTTTAGGGTTTCCTTGAATGAACTAAGAGTGAAATAGGCCCTTTAGTTCCATTTCCCAAAAGGTGGAACTCTATTTTCTTGTGTTCACTATCAATCCTTAAATTGTGTATATAAATCTAATTGACTTTATTCACTAAATTTGATTATTTAATATATCTAAATCTACAAATTATGTTTATTTCTTTACACATAAATTAACCCTAAAATAAAAACATATATACCCAAAGATAAAACTTACATTCTCTTTAAGTAATATTAAAAATATTTTCACATAAATATTTCTTATAAATACTTATTGAAATATTAAACAATTTAAGAGCAAAACTATCAATAACTATTTTAATCTTAAAACAAAAAATAATAACTAATTTTCTTGTTTTTTAATGTTTTAAAAATAACCCCATCCCTTTGTCTCATGCATAAATTTCCATCCATATTGAGAATAAATATAGAGCATTGATGGACGTAGAAAATGTATAGGTATTGTGATCAAATACAAAGCTGAAAGCAATTAATTTTCTCTTTGATTGTCATGGATTTAGAAAGACAATCTGATTCTTATGTACACAAGAAATTCCCTCACTATTTTTTTTTTTAAATCTTATTGAGCTCACGTATTTTCAAGTATGTGTACAATGTCCAAGCTTGCCAAAGAAACAGCTGGCCATATTCTCATCAGTCAAACATAGTATATTCTTGATGTGTGTATGCTTAGATAATCTACAAATTTTGTTCAAGGATAAATATTTTGATATTTTTAAAAAGTTTCTTGAATTTCTTCATTTAGTATTAAATAATTGAAATAATTGGATACAATTTTTTTAAGGAAATCTTAGTTAATTGATATATAATATTTTATATGTTAGATTATGTGGTTATAAGACAACTTGTTTTGACTTATGAATTTGATTCTTTTTATTTTTTATTATATAATTTTTATGTTCTTTCTTATTAATTTTCTTTGACCATCATATTTTAATCCTATGAACTATTTCTAATTGTTATTATATATGATATGGTTAACATGTTCTTCTCTTGTAATTATATCTATTAGTGGGTGATGTAAACTTAGACATCTATGTGCAAGTTTGAATTTATTTTTATAAACCATATACTAGCCACAAAAGAATTAAAGAGCACAAGTTGTGTAGATCTCAATTTTGTTTTTGTGCTTTATTTCACATTAGAGATGCACATGATTTAAACAAAACTTAAAAAGAAAGAATGTTTAATGTCAAGCATTGTATAAACAAACAAAAACTAGAAACTTTTGAATCTAACAAATATTTCTGTATATAAAAAGGAGGATTCTTGATTTTACTATTATTGCACTTTAATTCAAGGGTAGAGGAGGAAGCTTCAAAATGATCATGTGTTAAGTTGGTTCCTTGCTTCATCATAAATATAAATAAGGAATGCTATCTTGAAATAATTAAGAAATTATGCCTAATACTAGAAGGGTCAAGGTTAAGATCATGAGATGTAAATTTGATGGTGTGAACCATTAATCCTTGACACTTGGACAAAGAAGAAATTATTCACCTAACATGATATTGACCTTTTGATACGCCTTAATTCTTGACGCTAAGTGAAAGAAGTGTAACAAAAAAAAATGCATATCTACAACTTCGTTTACTACATTTTGTACTCATTTTATTTGTTCCCATTTTCAAGTATTTTAGCCTTGCTTTGCATTGTTGACACCTAGTTTAGCCTTATTGACCCTTTTTCCCTTATGTATTTATTTGTCCACTTCTCATGTGTTTTTGTCTATTGTATTATATTTATTCCATCCACCCATCATTTAATTTTTGGGCCAATTTGCATGTCTTTTACTCCTTTTAAACTATTTCCCCTATTTCTTGTATTTTGGAGATCCATTTTGTATAAAATCACTTCCTTTGGCCTTATTTGTCTCTTATAATTATTTCATGAAATTATGAGGCTCCTAGAATTAAATTATAGGGTCATACCCATAACAAAACATCCCCACTCCTTTTGGATGGTCTTGCTACTTTGCCCAAATTTCCCAAAATTTGTTGGTTCATTAGTTATGATTTACCTTCAATATTTTTGGTCTTCACTTACCCAAAAATACTCCAAAAATCTATAAATAGACACATCTTCTCATTTCATCCATTCATAGTCATCATTCCTCTAATTTAATTGTGCTTATACCTTTAGATGATTGTTATTAGAGATTGATGCTTCTTGGAGTGTTTCTCTTAATTTGGAGCTCCCCTTGGAGAAATTTATAGATCATGGAGCATCGTTTGTGGCTATTTTTCTCTCTCTGAACCCATATTGTTATGATGTTTTATTTCTATATCCTTTAGCCCTCAAATCCCCATTTTCCTTTCTATTTTTGTATAGTTCCATTATCCCATCATTCCTTATTTTTTATTCCCATATCCTCTTGTTAATCCCATTTTTCTTGTTTCCCTTCTTTACATATCATAGGGTTTCATCCATTTCCATTAGGTTTTTCATTTTGTTTATTTTTAGCTATTATATTATCTTCTTGTCATTTTCATGGTCTAATTAAATTTACTATGCATTAATTCATGTTTATGTATTTTTGTTGGAAAAAACATAAGGAGGTTGACTAAGGTAGGATCCCCTTTAATGCTTTACTTTAACAATTTACCTATTTTGTGGCTACTTTTGAGTAAATGTGTGATGGTGTCTATACTGAAAAAATGTTTTAAGGTCATTATGGAGCTATCATGAAAATTTTATATCTATGGGAGTTTACTACCAAGAGTTCCCGTTTAGTAGGGAATTCCCACTCCTTTGATGGAGGATAGCTCATGGGTCCTAACTTTCTCAAAAAGTTATTTTTTCTATTCTAACAATTTTATCTTTTTAGACTTGTTTTTATTAGTCATAGGTAGCTTAAATTCTCATTTTGGCTTCCAATTTTAGTGAATTTTACTAACTTGAATATCTTGTTTGTGTTTGAACCATAGTTTTTATAGTTAGGGATGCTATGTCTCTTTTGCTCAATTAGGGTTTTTCACCTAATGGCAAGAGATAGATCCCACAACCAAAATCTAGGTGGTTCACTCAATCTAATGTGTGTATGATGGAATTATGTCTAAATGAAATGATTTGGATGCAGCTAATTGATAAAATTGGTTGATTAGGAATGTAAACTATTGAAATGCAACTTGTTTGAAAACACATTATGTAATGCAAAAATATCGAGAAATGTGAACAAAACTGAACATAAAAGGATGAAATTGAAAGTGTGCACATGAGATATGGATGGAAACTGGAAATGACTTCTAAAATTTTGTTGATCCTAATTTTTAGGCCTAGTGGGACTTATTCACCATTCTGGGCGAATCAATCTCAGTTCTGGAAAACTGTATTGGAGCCCGTTTCAGACAAATGGTTATCCAAAACTGCAAAAAACCTATTTTAGGCCTGGAAATGGGACTCATTCTCCACCCATGGTGAATCCGTCCAATTTTGAATTTCTAAAAATTCAAAGGTGGAAACTAAAGTCTCTGATCTACACTTTGGCTCCTGACAGGTGTCTGCCTCTGAAAGTTTGATTTCCGAACATGAAAGTGGATTTTTGTTGATATTTTTCCTTGGAAAATGAAGAGATGACTTGAACAACTTTGCAACTTGGTTCCTAATGATTTCCAAGCTTCCAAGATGCCTAAATCTACAAACACACAAGAAGATAAAGATAAATGTTGAATGTTAGGGCATGGGGGTTTGCCTTGGTCAGACCCCTTTGTAGGTAATTAAACCAAAATGATGAAACAAAGCAATGAAACATGCAATAATGGAATAAAAACCTTGCCTTGATGATTGATCTTGATTTGTTGCAACAATAGATGAGTATTCAGCCTTTGAATGTTTAAAAAAATGATCTTGAATGCTCTCTTGATGCCCTAGCTTGTTTGAGAAGAATGATGAATGATAGATGAATCATGAATGAGTTAGTTGAATGGGGGTTAAAATGGATGTAAAAACACTTATTTATACACACTTACACACTAATAAATCAATAATACAACATCACAGGCTGACATAAGGTATTTTTAAATAAAACTCGAAAGGAATTTTGAATTATTTTGAATTTTGAGCCAAGAGGGACTCATTCGCCACCCATGGTGAATGGGTCTCACTCTAGGCTTGCAAGTGGGTGTCGGGAATTAAGTCACATTTAATGTTGTTTGCCAGGTTTACATTCAAAAATACACTTAATTAAGTCTTATGAGTGCATAAAGGGGTCAAGTAAAGCATAAGAAAGGTGTAAATAATGATAACAAGCCTAGAAAAGCATGAAATCTTGTTACAAGACTTTATAAAACTTTAGAATAGGACTTGATAAGGGATAAAAAGGTGATTTTTAGATGAATTATAATGAAAAGAGTCTAGAAAAGTGTAGAAATGTGTTACAACACTTCACAACACCTTCACAAGACATATTTAAATGCATTTGAAAGGGTCCAAAGCCTAGTGTGGATGTGAAAAACACCAAATTGAGGCCTCATTAAGTCCAATTTATCATCAATTATTCCCCAAATCAAGCAATTTGCTTTTTTTTCTATGGTGCAGTGTAATAATTTTATAAATTATTAAAATATCAATTTAATCTCCAATTCTAGTTTAACAATCATTTGGTGTAATGCCAAGAATGTCCCTTTAGTGGAACACCTACACCTCTTTGGTAGAAAACACCTCGTAGAGCCTCAAAATTTTATGAATAATTTTGACATCATTCTAGGCAATTTAGTTTCATAAAATTTCTTTTTTACTTCTAGTTACACTACAATGTACAAATTTTTTCTTTGTCTTGGTGCATAAACTTAGGACCACATTACAAAACCTACTCATGTATCTTGTGATCCTTATTTTCACATGGAATAATTTCTTCCTATTCCTGTCTTGTTTCAATCTTGATTTTTCTCTCCCCATTTTCTATTTTATCTTAATCTCACTTTGTTAGAAGCTTACCTCTTCACACTTTCTTGTCTCCCTTTTCCATCATTTTTCTTTATTTCCCTTTACTTTTATTTGTACATTATCCTTTCCCTCAAGGTCATTTCTATCTTTCCCCCTTGGGATCATCAATTTTTTTAAAGTCCCCTTATCTCTTTCCTCAATTGCTTATCTCTTATCTATTTTCTATTATCTACTTTACTATTTCTCCATCAGTTTGGGGACATCATATTATCACCATTTTTCAACACTTGGGGGTATGATACACTTATTTGGGATTTATTTTTATTTTTTCTCTCATATCTTGGGAGTGTGACCTTAATATTCACCCCTCTTTCCTTCTCATTATCTCTCTTCCACTGATCACTTAGGGAACAATCCACTTATTCCCCTAGTGACACTGTCACTTTCTCTTACCACCATTTAGAGCATAATCAACAATATTTTCCTCCTCTATTTTATATTTTCCTCTTTTCCGAATCCTTTCCAACTTTCTCTTTCTCCCCTAAGCACTTTACCTTAAATTTATTAGCTCATACCCTTTTTCTATTCAATTTAAGATGAAATATATTTTATATTTCTCATTGTCATTATTTTTCATAGCATCACAATAACTAAACATTTTTTTTATAGATTGACTCTTTATTGGCCTCTTATCCAATTAGGTAGCTATTACATAACCAATAATGATATCACCACTTTTTCCATTTACCTTAAATTCCATTTATGTGTGTCAATTGCAAATCCAAGGATTAAAACATCAATGCCATTTTTATAAATTATCTTTTTATTTTTTTGTTGATTATCATCATCAACACCTTTTCCTTTTGGCTTGGTATGACATTATCTTGGGTGGATACCTTACAACCTTTGTCATCATAATTAATTTATAGTTTTTAGTTTCCAATTTCCATATCACCTTTTTCAATTTGTATTATTTTTAGATTTATCCACTCCCCTCTTTCCTCTATGGAACTAATCTCCATAGATTGCCTACAAAAGAGAGTGCTTTTTGTGCATTTTAAGTGTATTATGACTATTGAGATTTTGTATTATTTTTTGTTGTTTCTACTATGAAATAATGTATGTCTATGCATTTATATGTATTTCCATGTTTCTATTCCATATATATATATTGTTGTTTAGTATTTCTCTTGTATGCATATGGTGACTACTCTCTTTGGATTCTTGGTAGGACTAGATACAAGTAAAATAATGGAAATAAATTAAAAATTAATATCTATCTTTAGGTACTATATCTATGATATTTACATGAATATCTATGATTTATTATTCTTTCTAATTTATCATACTTCTTCCCCTCTAATGTGTCATCAATTTGCTAAAGTGGGAGCAAAATATAATAATAAAAATTGTACATCCTACAATTTTTTTACTATGTTTTTCACTCATTTTAGGTGTTCCAGAACTTATGTATTCTTAATCCCTTTTTTTGCTATTCACACTGTTGTTTAGTCATGTGCATCATTTTTTTTTAATCATTTTTCATACCTAGCTTAGCCCTGTTGATATTTTTGTTTTATCTATGCACTTATGTGTCCCATTCTCATGTTTTTTTAACTCTTGTATAAGCCTTATATTTAATTTTTTGGCTCCCAAATTAATATCTTCAAAATTTTGGGAAATATACACTGAATACTCATACAAATGAAAACAAAAATACTCAAGTGGAGAGGCAACATATATATATATATATATATATATATATATATATATATATATATATATATATATATATATATATAAAAGGTTGGATATTTTGATTCCAAGAGATAGGATAGGGAAAATTTTATTTTTCTTTAGGCTCTAGAAAATATAAGAGAGTGATCTTTAAGGAATTTTATAGGAAAAATAGAGAAAAATGAGATAAACATGAAACCATTCTTGATTGGAAATGCCCAAATGGAAACCATTAATAGATGTTAATAACTTAGAATAAGAAGATTAATACAAAAATTCACATGAAAAAATGGATGGAAGATAAGTCTGTATCACTTTTTATGAACCCCCTTAACATGTCATACATATTTCCATTTTGGAGATCATTCTCACTTGATTCGATAAATGTGTTTAACTATAGGTTCTTTTAGGATATGCTATAGTTTGTAATATTTAATCATGTGAGTATGACTTATCAAGTACTTCTATAGTAAAAATGTGACATAAATATTGACTAAATAAAGAGATTGATCTCTTACCCAACTAAAGTAGTTCCTAATCAAATGAGAAATAAATTCACAACATGAAAGATGAAAGGGTATGTATATGATAATAAAATAAAGCCAAAAAATGTATATACATACACATGAAAATAATAAGAAATATACCACATGTCATGTATTCTTCATCATCCATCTCTACTCAAAATAATATTGCATTCATTAAGAGAAAGGTAAATGCAAATAATTTAAACTATTTTTATATTTACACAAAAATAAATAATTATCAAAGAAAAAATGTTACTAAATATGACATAAGAGAATTTATAGCATATTTCCACCTAAGAAACTCTTACCAACCATGGAAACATCTGATCTTGTGACTATGTAACTTGACAATAACTTTACATAACCCATACAAAAAACACCCTTACCTTACAATGATACAAGGAAAATTATTAAAACCCTAGAATACATCTTAGACTACAAGTGTAGGAATTGGATTAAGTACCGACCTTTCAAAAATATTAAAAAAATTATATATATATATATATATATATTATCTTTACAATCAACCTTATGGGTAGGTGGAACATCAAAATATATCATCTTTGAAAACTTGTCACAACCTAGATTCTAATTTAGACAGCTTAAATATACTTATCTATGGAGAAAATCCACATGGGTTAAAAAATTGTTTCAATTTTTTTTAGGCCCATATAGTTCAATAAATTTTTGGTGCATGCCTAAAAAATTGCATTATACAAACACAACTTCAATCCATGTCAAAGATTAAATATTAACCACAAAGATGATGTTTCTTGCACAATATAATATTTTTTAAGTTTAAATACAAGGATAAACAATTACTTGCAATGTATCACAAAATCCTCTAAGCCTTTAACGAATTGTCATGTTGCTAGGGAATCAAGGAGCATGTTAGAGGTTACCAATTTATTATCACTAGTAGGATATTAAAGAAGAAACTAAAATAGGGTTCATATGCCATAAATAGGGAGTGAATCAAACTAAAACAAAAGTCAAAATCACCATAAAAAAATCTACGTATGGCTTGAGAAGGCACAATGTATAGTAAATATGCCAAATATGGACTTAACTACTCAAGTGTACCATTTTTTAAACCTTCACCTCATAAAAAAGTAGAGAAAGACCCAAGTAATGGTGTGTACAATGTTATAATTAATGAAAATAGGTTGTATATTAAACAATTTGAACATGGTGTGAGATCAATGACCAATACAATTTTGGAACAACATGCATGAAATTGGTATTGTACATACATACATGTAAACAAAAGAAATATAAAAATAATCATTAAATTTGTGACATGTAGTAATATTAGAAAATGTTAGTGAGAGTAACGTAAACCATAATATTTTAAAGGGAACAATTGGAAACATAGATGAAGTAGGTTCGACCATTACACCAACATGATGACACATGAAACCACCGAGTTGGTCCACATGTTTCATATGATCCATGTTATAAAAAAGAACACACATGGACCTATGAGAAACTACCATGTGGAGAGGAAAGTCTATCTTGTCAATATAACTTTGGTTCCACCACTTCCAAATGCAACATGTGGCGTAAAATCATTTGATTATCAAGCCACATATTTCAAGAGGAAACAAACCAATTGGGTAGCAAATTGTAAAAGAATAATGTGACTTGAATAGATTGTGGAATGACTGAACATCAACATTATATGATAAATATTAAATAGGTAATAGAGGAATAGAAAATAATGTGTGAAGGAATGGATATCATGTGGAAAATGTGTGGCACACAAAGGAACTTGTGTGTCAAATGGAATTTGTTGTTAAAAAGGAGGTGTATTCTACTTATAGGGTAGCACATGTGGAGGTAGCTAATGTAAGTTTCAAGGCAATGAGAGTAAGTAGTAGGGTGATGGAATATAACCAAGATTCAAGACCAAGGAGATTTACTCTAGCAACGAGGTAGAACATGTGGAGGTAACTAATGTAAGTGTTAAGGAAATGGGTAGTAAGTAGTAGGGTGATAGAATATGACCAAGAGTAAGACAAAATGACTCACTGAAAAAAGTGAAACTAATAGACAAATAGGAGTATTTGATAGGGAAGGTTATCCATTTGGAGTTTTTAGTTTTGGTTTGAAGAGGTCTTTTACCTATCTAGTTTATTTTTTGTAGCTTAGAAAAAAGTAACCCTTTTTCACACTTAGTTTGGGAATGAATAATTAATGATAAAATGGACTTAATGGTGCCTTATTTAGGGTTTTGTACAGTGTTTCTTTACACTTTCACACTAATATAGGGCCTTATTAATTAATTGAGGTTAATTTGAGCTTAATTGCCCACTTAAATTCAAATCCAAGCCTAATTAATTGCATTTTCTGAGGGATAAAGCCTAACACTCATTAATTATATTTCACAACACTTAATTTTATGAGGAATGTGTCCTAGGATAGTGACCTAGGACCCATTTTCCACTTGGTGAATGGGTCCCCACTAGGCCCTAGGACCCCCCTTTTGCATGTTATTTCACAATCCTCGAAACATGTCCTAGTTAAGTATGCTAGGACCCATTCGCCCTATGGTGAATAGGTCTTCCTTAACTTAGGACACCCCCCTTGGGATGCATTTTGGGCAGGATTTTAATAATTTCAAATCCTAGATCTGATGTTGGCTTGTGTTATTTGAATTTCGGGATTAAATTTGAAGTTAAAGTATATATACAAGGTTATTTCACATAGTTTCATCCTAGATCTTCATAAGCAATCAAGAGTACTTTTACAAGAGCATTATAGAGCATTCAAGAGAATTTCAAGAAGGAATTCAAGGGTAGATTGTTGAAGTTTATTGCAACGATCAAAGATCATATCATCATGTCAAAGGCATAGTGCACCATGCATGTTGTTGAGCTAATATGTTGATATAATATTGAAGATCCAATTCAAACATATTCAAGGTGTTGTTTCTAATCAAGTGTGGTGATCAAGATCTACATTATTTGAGGCCACTTCATGCAAGATTTCTAATTTGTATTCCAAGGTTCAATTAAGGATCAGTGAGTTGTGGCATTATATTGTTCATTCATATTTCCTTTCATGTACTATTTAATTACAAGGTTTAATTATGAAAAAAATGGGTTTGAACAAGGCAAACCCCTATTCCCTAAAAATCAAAATTTTCTCCTCTTTGATGTGTGATTGCAGGTTTTAGACTGAAGATCAATTGGAGAACAAAAGTTGTAAAAATTGTCAAAGTTGCAAAGTTGTCATCTTTATTGCAAGATCACAAAAACTAAGCTACAAAATTGATTTCCAACTTTCAGGCTGAACACTTGGGATTTTGGAGTGCATGCATTGAAGAACAAGACCCAAAAATTAATTTACCAGAACCCTAGCAGGGACCCATTCACTATTGGGCAGATGAGTCCTTAGTGAGGCCCAAAAAGCACTTTTTATAACATATACATATCATTTTAGGTTTGTTTTCTGATTGTTAATTGCACATTATAGCTCTCATAATTGAATGAAACAACTAGCAAAAAAAAAAAAAGGTGCACCCATTTGAGCAATCACATTTTGTGGTGCACCTTATTTTTCTTTGTTTCATTCTCACAACTAGTTAGTTACTTATTTACTTAGGAAATTTAATTTTTGTGTCTCAAGTCATTGTGATCATGACACTGTCCCAAGAATATGCCACTTATCTTACCCTTTCGTATTTATACAAGGGTATCTATATACATTTTCATTATATTTATAGTATACCAACATTGAAAATATAGCATCATTTCTTATTGTTCTTTCTTGTGGAAGGTTCTTTGGTGTTGTAGAATATTCATGCACATGCAAAATTATTTTTCCAAATTTAACATGGTATTAGAGATTTAGGTTGATAAGCCCCTTCTATTTTCTTTGTAATATATTTCCATGCATTTTATTGGTGCATCTTAGCCCAAAAGTGAGCTCATAGTTGAGTATAGAAGGTGAAAATATATATGGATTAATAGTAAACTCATTAGGGTTTGATGATTACACATGAATTATTTTTTCTAAGATCCCCCAACCTTGGACATATGATCTCCATACAATACAAATAATTTGTATAGACCATACTATTTCTATGTAGGTACTAGTGTCATCTATATATTCCTCAAAAACATTTTTGGCATATCCTCTAAGTATAGTTTGTGATATCACAAGTGTACAAATTTGGATTTTTTTTTGTTTTTTAATATTTTATTTGAAAGCATTGTGTGTGATTTATACAATATTTGCAGGTTATGTTTTTTTAGTGCACTATCAAGTTTAGTTACATTTTTTAGCTATTCTATTGGGGGTTTGTGATCCTACCTATGAATGATACTATTGAAACTAAATTTACATCCCTTGGTTATGTTACTCAATCCATGGTCATGCTGAAAATATTGGCCATTGGATTTTACCTAGAAAGCACCCACTCAAAATTTCTACTATGTTGGTAGCCAACTACCACTATACCACTATCCCTTTTTCAACATGTTGCTCTAGCAACAAGAACTACTCTACTTGATGGGTGTTGTTGTAATCCTCATCATTTAATTATCAATCCAAGGTGGTGTACATGAATATATGCAAGAGATAAGAGAGATAACTTGCATGATAGTATCTTCTACTACACACATGTAGAAATTGAAATGACTAAAATATTTTACACTTGTACGAATTAAAATCACTAAAATATCTCACACTTGTAGGATTGAAATGACTTAAATATCTTAGACCCATATGAATTGAATCTACTCTAAGAATTATAGAAATACAATTCTCATTAGAATCAAATTTACTCTAAGAATTTTGAAAATATAATGTTGGAAAGTAAACTAAAAACTAACCTAATTTCTCAAGCTAAACACACCCTTACTCTTCTCCCTCTTTGATCTTATTTAAGGAATTATTATTCCTAATATACTCAATCAATACACCAATAATGTGAATATGGTATCGTATTCTTTGGGAGGTGTTTATCCAAACTCCCAAAAAACTAAAACTATTGTTTTTAATTTTGGTTGACTTTAAAATCGATGATTCTTTGTCATAAACTACTAATTAATTTTAGCTACTTTTCTCACTTTTTTTTGGGTTTTTTTCCAAATGTGTTAAGATTTCTAGAAAATTTTAAAATTTTTAATTTTAAATTAAGAAATGAGGGAGATATCACTAATTTAATGAAAATGCAAATTTTACTTATCATCTTCTTCTTTTACCTTTTTCTAGGGAATATTCTAATGCTCTCACATGAGAGAAAATAAGAGTTATTATTCAATTTACTAATAAAATTATTGATGATTATCATGAAAAATAATTAATACATGTAGTGACATTGAAGCTTTGTGGTAATTAGCTTTGGTGGAAAAGGACAACATGGAATCTAAAACCATGAGAGATCTTTAGAGTCTGCATGGAACAACCCATTGATTTTGGTATGGTTGATGGTTAGTGAAACTTGCAAGAATGGAGTGTGTTGGAGGAATATTTTGTAGGAATATTTTGTAGCTTCTCACAATAGCTTCAAAGCCCCTCAAATGTCTTTGGATCTCTTTGCTACTAGTATCTTTGGAGAACTATACTTGACATGAGTTATTTAATAATATATTCACCTACATTATAGCATCTTACACATAGTCAAGGAGAAATATTAGATGTTAGGAGGAAATTTGGATCACATTGAGTAATAATAACTAACCAAACATCTACTTTACATTCTACCTTAAACAAGTTAAAGATATTTCAAGCCTTACTGAAATCTACTTCAAAAATGATTTGTTAAGAATAAAGAGATGATTTTATTTGGATAAAGATGAGACAATTTATGGTTTCATCACTACCCACACCACCAAACTAGGCTGTAGGATCCACTTTGTAAGCTCTTAAAGGTTGATTTTTTTTTAAATGATCTTAAATTTCACCTATGAAGGTATTTCTTAGACTTATTATATGTACCAAAGATATATTTTTAATCTCTTTGTAGTGATCCGCCTAATTTTCCTAGATTCTACTCGAGGTAACAAAATTTACATCTTGAAGGCTCTTCTTGCACTTATTTATGATAGGCATAAGTTTTTCCTACATTTTTAAATTACTTTTTTTAAATTAATCAAAATTTGGAAAGATTTTGTTTGTAACTTTCATTTTTTAGTTTTGAAAATCCCATTTTTCTAAAATGTAAAAATCATAGTGTGTTATAAACGGTCAATTTTGGTTTTTACTTTATAAAATTGCACATAAGTGCCACTTTTTTGCTAGGGGGTTATAATTTTACTATTGATGCATTTTGGGGGTTTGAAGGCATGATTTAAGCTTTTATTTTATTTTTGATCTCTTGAAATTTATTGCTATTATAGTGAAATATAGAACTATTGAGCTCATCACTCCATACAATTATCATATATAAAATAAAGATGAAACAACTACTAAAATCTAAGGGATTATGGTAAATTCTAGTTGAAAGTCCCCCAAAACTTACTAATTATTTTGAAATTTTTCCTTATATAAATATATTAGATGAAAGTATGGGTTTAGTTGGATTGTATGTATCAAACATTTTTTTGTTTCATACTATAGAGTGCACAACACCAAAATAAGTGTTGGATAATTTTGATGTTTTTTTGGTAATATTGATGAGGGTGCAGCCCGAGACTTAGAAAATAACCCACAAACAAGGGAATAATTTTATTATTCAGAAAATGGAGCTTCTTACATGCAGAGGATCTCAAATCCCCAAGTTCTACAACACATGCAAGTTATAGAAAGCTACAAAATCACCCTTTCGCAATATGTGAGCTTGTCCCCAAAAAGTTACCCAAAAATTAGAAACCCGCCCATAAATAGAGCTCCTCTTTAGTTTTGGAGCCAAAAAAACATTCAAATTTGAGTTTAGGTGGTTTGGTGCCAAAAAATTACAACTTGAAGTTCAAATTTCAAAAGAACATTTGCAATTGTATCTTCTAGAAAGTGCACCAACTTCCCGGGGCCATAACTTTTGATCCGGGACTTTGATTCGCGAACCGTTTGAATTGTTGGAAAGGTCTCGAAGTCAATAGGTAGCGAAATTACTACGTGATTTTGGAAGTTTGGGGCCGTTAAAATCTAAGTGCCTCAAATCTAACTCAAAAATATTTTGGTGCAAATCAGAAACTAAAACTACAATATCTTTCAACCCGAAATAGAAAATAAAATAAATTAAATTGGGAATTTCATTATGAAAGGGTATCCAAAAATGTAAAAACATCTAAAAATTGAAACTTGAAATTGGCTATTTTGGGTGATGCAAGATGCCCACCCACCCTTTGGATGCTCCTGCATGGAACACCCGTGGTGGTGACCCATCGTGATATAGGATGGTTGTGTTGGTCAACCAGCATAACCAGATAGCCGAGGGATGAATCTTCCCACAGACCCTTCCTCTCCATTTCACGGATATTACTGTATATTTTGGAATTTATCTAAAGATTGCTTCAATCTCCTCCCTTTCTGAAGTAGGTGCTGGAATGCCATATTGTCCTATTGTTGGTGCTTCCTCAGTTCCACCTTCATAATACTCTGTCAAATCTAAAATGTTGAACATGGGGGAAATGTTGATTCCATTAGGCAACTCTACCTCATATGCATTCCCTGAATCATGCTTCTTCAAAATCTTATAGGGACCAAATTTCTTCATCTTCAATTTTTTATAGGTTCCCATGGGAAACTTTTCTTTCCTCAAGTGGACCATTACTTCATCACCGGTCTGAAACTCTTATTCCTCCTTTTTTTAAGTCACCTTAGCCTTATATTGCATATTCATCTTATTAATGTGTTCTCATACCTTCTCTGTGCCATATTCTTGATGTGCTGCAAAATCTTCAGCCTAATACTTATTTTCTTCTCTTGGTCCATCTTCCAGTGCAGGTGTTGTGGGGCTACCTCCATACACAATGCGGAGCGGTGATCTACCCACGATTAGCTTACATTGACATAATTGTTGTAAAGAAAATTGATACGGGGGTAGATCAAGTCCCATCTATTGGGTTTATCTCCCACCAAACATCTTAGTAGGTTACCTAGACTCCTGTTAACAACCTCTGTCTGCCCATCTGTTTGTGGATGGTGTGCAGTACTGAACTTCAACTCTTTCTTTAGCTTCTTCCACAAGGTCCTCCAAAAGTACCTCACAAATTTGGTGTCATGATCTGAAACAATACTATTTGGTGGACCATGTAGCCTCACCACCTCTTTGAAGAACAAGTCGGCAATGTGGGTTGCATCATGGGTCTTGACATGGAATGAAATGTACTTATCTTAACCCTATCAACCACCACAAAGGCGGGTCATTCCCTCATTGTGTCCTTGGCAAACCAAGACAATGTCCATACTATATCCTCCACTTGGCACATGCATTTATGGTAGGGCTGATATACACTATATTAGGCTCACTCCTTTAGCCGTGGAAGCATACCTGGCGACTTTGTACAAACTTCTTCGTGGACGAGACCAATAATAATGCTCGATAATGGCAATGGTCTTATCCGACCAAATGTCCTACCATTTCTCACTGTAGCTTCTCCTTTATCGGGTTCTCCCTCATGGAACTCCTCGGGATACCTGATTGACTTCCCTTAAATAACATGCCATCCTAGATTATGAAGTCCGACCACCTTGTCTGTCCCGCACTATAGCTTGGGTTCCTTGCAAGCTTTCCAAGCCTACGTGAAATCGGGGATCTTCTCATTATAGTCTCTTAAGTTCCATTGGAACCCAACCACTTCAATCTGCATCTTTATCATTAATGTATGCCTCCTACTTAAGGCATCTGCAACCCTATTTGACTTCCCACTCCTATGTTTCAAAACAAAGGTATAACTCTGCAAAAACTCTACCCATTTCATATGCCTCTGATTTAATTTTCCTTGACTATTTAGGTGCTGCAAGGCCTGATGATCACTATATAGAAAAAATTCCTTTGGCAACAAATAATGTCTCCATTTCTTTAATGCTTGAACTATTGCATAAAATTACTGATCATATACAAAATACTTTCTCTTGGCATCATTTAAATTTTCACTAAAATAGGCAATGGGCTTACCTTCTTGGCTCAACACTGCTCCAATGGTACAACCACTAGCATCATAATCCACCTAAAACACCTTGTTGAAATCTGGGAGGGCTAGAACAGGTTGCTCACAATACATAGTAACACCAGATTTACGTGGAAAACCCAATAAGGGAAAAAACATGGTGAGGATTAGCTCACAATATAGAGAATATCAAAACCAATTACAAAGGCTCATTGCCAAAATATGACTCACTGTCTAGATTAGGACTCACTGTCCAACAAGAGTTAACCACCCAGAGGGCTCACTGCCACATAGATACAAAGAAGATAGAAGAGATATGTTACACATAGCACAAACACTTGCAGACATGCTTGAATGATAGAGTACACATTCAACTCATTTCTTCTAGAAACTCATCAATTAGACTTTGCACTGATTTGCACCAACTCACATTACATACACATTGATTCACATCTATCTCACATCTATCTTGCTCTATTTCTTTGCACACCTTTCACCAATATCTCATCCTATATTTATACCACCTTCAACTTTGAAACATATCCAAAGTCATCCACACACCATTTTCATTTACAAATTCAAATTAGGTTGGTGCCAAAACATTCTAGGGTGGAATTAGAATGAGGGTGACCCAAACAAATGCTTCCATAAGCTTCGAAAGTAGTGCTAAACACAAGGCCAAGCAAACTAGTGTAAAACACATAAATCAATTAGGCACACACAACCTTAACACAATCCAATCCTTCCAGATAAAAAAATTATCTTCAACATGATCATATCAACTTAACTCTAGAACCACAAGTCATAAAACTTGAACAAGAAGAAATCTAAAGCAACTACATTTCTCTTGGACCTCAGCCAGATACACCGAAAAAACACAGTTCACAATTGGTGAACATAACTCAAAATGTACAATGATCTAGAAGCCTAAATATTGGATATAGCAACTTCTAACAACCATGAACAATACCTCAGATCCTCATTAGTATAACAAAAAATCCCAAAGAAAATCCTAGAGCAACCATTGAACACCTACAACCTTTTCCTTTACAATTTTCTCAATATCCTTGACATATACAACCAATAACCATTATCCATGACATCAATAACAAAAACAACTAGTTGAGAACTAGTTAACTAGTTGACAACAATGACAATACTTTCATACTTGCAAAATATATATTGTTATACTAATAATTATATACTACAATTTGATATAATGAATATATTATATCTTACAACATGTGTTATATGTATAAGATGGATATATGTGCATACATATTAACTTATGTGTTGTTTAATACCTTGAACTACTTTAAATAATTCATTGCATATGGTTTAATTCTTATTTTACCCTCCACATTAGGATACAAATACAAAATTTAAGAGCATAATATGAGAACTCCAATTTATGCCTCTTATTTTACCAATATTTTAGTTCCATTTTCAAGATATTAGGGAATATTAAGGGAAGGATAAATTTTTAAGGAAGGTTTGTAGTAGGGAAGGTTTCAATAATATATAGAAAGAAAAAAATGATGATTTATATAAAATATACTAGGTTCTATCCTATGAGAGGAATTATGAACCTAGTGGATGATGAATGGAAAAAGGGTGATCTTGAAAGGGATATCAAAGAGATAAAAAATAAAGGTAAGAATAGAATCCATTAGGAATGAATAAAATGATTAGTAAAATTATAAATCAAACACACACATTTCAAAAGGAGAAATTTTGAAATAAAGTAAGGTGAAAATGGAAATAAACATGGAAGAGAAGAGATTGAAACAAGTCTAGGAGAGATAAGAAATATACCACAAGAGTATTGAGCAAACTAGGAAGCTAGATTATAGTACATTAAGAGGGCTACTATTGAGAATTATAAACATTATAGGACTGATTTTTTAGAATTCCAAAAGTATTATGAATGTGGATAGAGATAACATTTTTTAATAGAGGGATAAAAAATAGTGTCACTCATTAATGACATAATTAAGTAATTAAATACCCATATCAACAAGGAAACAAATATTTTATTGAATTATTAGATTAGATGAAAGGGTATGGATAATTTAAGAGTTATTGAAAGGAGAGATTTATTAGAAGTTTGGGGAGATTATTGAATAATGTCATTGGTGATGCTATTTGGAAACATGAGCATGAAAGGTACATAATGATGTGTTGTAGTTTTTTCATTGATGTTAACTTTGTAACTTATGTGAAGATTTTGGTTGCAAAATATTTTGATGATTTATAATAGGTTTTTAAGGTGTCGTGGAAGACATCTTTGCAAGATGGTTTGATCCAAAAATATCAATTGTGTTGGAAATTGACTAAGTGTCAACTTTGCTTATATAGTGTTATAGAGTGATTGTTTTTGGGTCTAAACCACTCCAAAAATAAAGGTTTCACTTTATGATTCTAAAATTATTTTTGTGGATGTTAGATGTATTTGATTCCAAGATTTCATTATGTTTTCACAAGTGGTTGGAGAGATATGAGTTATAGAGTTTAGCTTGGAAATTATAGTTATTTTCTATATAGTACAATTTTGTGGGAGATTCTACACTTCTCCACGAATGAGTTTTTAGTTTTGTGCTTTTAAGGATAAGTTTCAAAATGGAAATAGAGCATGGATTCTAGTTGGCATTGAATTTTGAGGTCCACGTGTCAAGAAATGGATACACAGTTGAAGAATTTTGTTATTAGGTCTCTAGCGGTGTTGACCTAATATGTTTGAAGGTATGCGAAGGATAAATAAATGATGCAGTCTTATGTGGGATCAATTATAGGTACAAGAAAACCTATTTCAAGTTGTATTGAGATTTGAATCTTGGCACGAGATATGTATGAAAAATTTTGGAGTCAAAAAATTATATTTTTTGTGTTACATCTAATTAGGCTAACCTAATTGATGTTAGAGTTGATGCAAATATATATGTTAGATATTTTTTGGTATTTTTATGTATGGAATGAATATATGATGTGTTATATGAAAATTATACATGTGAATATTATCAGAGCATTGCGAAGTTAAGTTGTGAATGTTCTTTAGAAGATTATAGTGATGCAAATGCAGAGAAAGTCATAGTATTAAATTTAAATCAGATGAAGTGTGTAAAATTAGTTTATTGAGCTTCATTGGAACTATATTTCATGTATATGATAAATGTAATTGTAACAGTTCAAAATAGGTCATGAGACACCATCTCTCTTTTATTTTTCTCTATAGATAGCAAGTCCACCTGTAGTGAGAACATCTATAAATATACTATAACAAGTTATAATATATTGTGAGCTAATCCTCACTGTGGTTTTTACCATTTTGGGTTTTCCACATAAAAATCTTGGTGTTCATGTGTTATGTGATGTTGATGTTTCATGCTTTTCTTTCGTCTGTAGTTGAATATACTTTGGTAACAGATATTAAATGTTTGATGGTTAATGGAATACATTCCAACCCTCTCAGTATTCTTGGTGTTCAAAAATTAGTATTAGATCTTGGTTCCTTTGAAGGAGCTTAATCGCTTTGGGAAGATCTTAGAGGTTGAACACACGAATGATAGAAAATTTCCTATTCCTTTGGAAGAGATTCCAATAATTAGGATGTTGAAGAGATTGCGTAGCAAGATGGAGATCAAGTTTCCTTGAAGATCTTGAAAAGACTGGGCAATAAGATCTTCAAGAAAATATAAAGTAGTGATGTTTTGAAAATTTAGAGAAAGTCAAAGAAGTTTAGAGAAAGGTATAAGGAAGTCGGTGAGAAATTAAAGTAAACAAATGATCATCTGATCCAAGCAATTGGAGAAAAAGAAAAAATTGAAGAGTGTGGAATACAATGATAAAATAAACTCAGAGATGTACAGAACA
Organism: Sequoia sempervirens; assembly: GCA_007258455.2. Taxonomy (NCBI): domain Eukaryota; kingdom Viridiplantae; phylum Streptophyta; class Pinopsida; order Cupressales; family Cupressaceae; genus Sequoia; species Sequoia sempervirens. Next base: position 528,946,647 of record VDFB02281492.1, on the reverse strand, counting down.
GAAAAAGTGGTAATATCTTGAGGTCATATTTGGAGAGAAAAGGATTAATGATGCTAAATTCAAAATGGTGCTACAAAGCTTGAGATGATTAAAATTAGATAGCCTAAAGATAAGGTGGATTGAGTTTGAGATGAAAGTTCAAAGTCATATCAAACATAAATACTAAAAGGAATAACAGAAGATAAAAACAATGGAAGATCCAAAATCAAAGAAATGAAGCTAGAAGACCACTAGTAAGACAACCAAATGCACAAAGGTACCCATATTTCAATGTTTTTGTTATTCTTGCAATAAATTTGGACATAAGGAAATAAAATTTAGAAGTAGAATGAATTAGAGTGTCCCATCCCTTTTTGGTCAATGTTTTATAAGAAAAATATTTCATCATAAAGCTAGTGAATGAAGAAGTCAAATGATGAATGGCTATAACAATGGTAGAATGATTCAATATTTCAATGGCTACTGTTATACATGCTATGGATTTGGACATAAAGCTAATTAATACATATCTAGAATGAATGGAAGGAATACTATTCAAAAGAATGTTGTATGCTACAATTGTCGTAGACTTGGACACATATCCAAGTTTTGTAGAAGAAATGCAAGGAAAGATAATATGATAATAAGGAATGAACCAATTAAAAAGGTTGACCTCGCTAAAAAAAAGAAGGAAATGGAAAATATTTGGAGAAAGAAGGAAGATACAAAAGTCAAAGAAGAATTTATACCCTCATCTAGTGTAGATGTTTCCTCTAGAAACTACGAAAAATGCTTTGGCTTAGGGGGAGCTTTAATGGAAATATTTTGTCTCCTACCAAAGAAGAGGTGCCGATACCTTAGCACAAATATATATGATGAAGATCAACATGCTTGATCTAATGGTGAAAATTGTGGAAGAAAACATGATGATGCAAAAGTTTGTAGAGCTTCAAAAGTTGTCTATGCATATAGATAAAGTGTTGCTAGCTTTATTGTTCAAAACATTCAATGTAGAATTAGGTCAAAATTGAAGAATTATAAAGTGATTTCACTAAGGAAAATTAATTTCACAAATCACTTTGAGGATTAGAGCTACAAAAGTGTAATCAATGCAATTTGAGAAGTAGTTCATCAAAACCCTAGTTCAACAAGTGAGGAAAAAGGTATTTATAATCCATGTTTTACCCTAGTTTCACAAAGAACATTTTTTAAAGGAAATTTAAGTAAATTTGTAATAGCTATACCAAGGGTAATCGAAGTTACTTAAAAACCACAACCAAAATTTAAGAAGTATCCTACAAAATCCATAGAAGATGACCCGTTAGATGCATTCTCTAATATTCCTTATGGGGTTTTACCAATTGAGGATATTAGGATATACATTCATGGGAGGATATAAGAATTTAATAATTCTAAGTTAGGGAAATTGTGGGTTAGTGAGACTACTAGAGAAGACTTTTTGCTAAAGCTATAATTTCAAAACCTAGTCACAAAGAGATTGTATGTATGGAAACGGTTCTCTAATTCCTATTTTGATAGCAAGTGGATTAGAATGGCACTTAATAGAATCCATGATCAGTTTATCTAGATTGATTTGCTTGGGTTGATAACTAAGGAAGTGATAAGAGAGGTTACTGGTCTATGCTCCATCAAACCAATTCCTATGTTGAAATTTGTTAAGAATGAAATGGTTATGGAGAAGGAAGGTGATACATATGATAAAAGTGCTATAGCAGTGAATCCCATTAGAAATATAGTTGTGAGATACACAAAAATGATGATTGACTATAAAATTTTCTTAAAAAATAGAGACAATTTAGTATCTACCATTGCAATCAATGTGGCATATGAGATGGTTGAAAATGGTGCATGCTATGATATTTGTGAGTTGCTTAGACAAAAATTGATGGAGAATTTAAAGAAAAATAAGGAAAAGAAATATGTGTTCAAGTATGGGACTTTGGTGGTATTCTTACTTTTCTATTTTCTAAAGCAACTACCTAGGACTTAGAGTGTGACATGGCCTAGAGGTAGACCTATTTCCCATTAGATTAGAGACCATATGATTGGACTTGGAGATGGGAAGGAAAAAGATGATGATATTGCTACTTTATTTGTGGTATTGCAAAGGAGAATGCATGAAAGGGACATAATACCTAGAAAAATGTTTGAGAAATATCAAAATGACATCAATTTTCTAGTGTCAATAGATGAGTGTATGATGGAAGCAGTGGAACCAAGGACACTATGGGTCCCTACACTAGGATGTGAGATCAATGAACATGAAACTAAATCAAGGTATGCCACATATAAAGAAAATTCTATGGAAGTACACATGGAACAAATAAAAATTATAAGAAAGAAGAATGTTGATAAAATGGTTGATTTGTATGCAAAGGAAATGGGAATTTCATAAGAATGTGTATATTATGCAATAGAAAGAGTTGAGGTAGACTTAAGTGATGTAGAAGGATTTGGAAGCAAAAGAAGATTTGGTAGGATAGCTACCACTCCTCCTTCTATCTAGAAGTCCTCTAAGACTATGCCAACTATTGGAGAAAAGAGAAAGACAACTACTAGCCCTCTAGTAAAGGAGAAATATCCTCTGGTTGTGCAGACCACAAGGGTTGAAAAGAAGAAAAGTATTGTTGCTACATCACCTGGCGTCCCTTCCAAAAGAAGAATAAAGAAAAAAGGAAATGAGAGAGAAGGTTATAGACATCAATGTAGTAGAAGATGAAGAAGAATTGGAAGAAGGGTCACAACTAGTCCAAAGAAGAAGTGTCGATTCACAAGGTGAAGCTAGTTCTTAAAGAAGAAGACTTGATATAATTGACACTGATCTAGTGAAGAGGAAATTGAGAAAGAAAAAGAAGAATTTATGGTACACATAAGGGAGAAGAAGAAGGAAGCCAAGAAGGATCCTCCAAAAAATAAGAAGAGTGAAAAAATAAAGAAGATTATAGATGAAGGAAAAGAACAAAAAGAACTAGTAAGGTCTCACTCACCTATGAAATTAGAGGCATTGTTAAATAGTATTTTATAAAATGATATGTTAGGGGAGGCTGTAGCCCTACAAAAAGATGTAGGTGAGGTGGATACAACCATAATCATTGAAGCTATGATCAAGTACATTTTTTTCTTGAGGTTGACATGTGGAACATCAAGAAACATATACTTGAAGAATTGTGTAACATCTTGTTGGAAAGAAGAAAGAAGCTATAAAAGAAGAAGAAAGGATAAAAGACGAAGCATTGGAAATAATGTGTGCTCCTCTATCTGAGGAAGAAAGATCAACATTAGCTACTATATACAACAAGGAGCTAAGAACTAAGGAAAGTGTGACAACCCTTATGGTAAAAGATCAAAGTGACCTTGAAAGAATAAAAAAGAAACACAATGATAAAGTAGAGGAGATAACATAAAAAATGGGGATGATAGTAGATAATAAGGAAGAAGGGAATGTGGAAACCCCTGACTTGGAACCAAACATTGAAGAAGAGGTACAAACAGATGATGCTCAACATGAGCATGAAAAAAATGAAGAAGCTACATAGGAAAACACACCTTTGGAAGTGGAGGATATGACATAAAGAAATGTTAAGAATGTAGTGATCAAAGAAAACATTGCAAAGGAAAATACCATCACTCCTCCTTTGATACAAGATGTTACTCCTATGATAAACACTATAAACCCTGCAAAGGAAGATAAGGAAGAGAATGATAAAGGAAATGAAGAAGATGAAGAAAAGAAAAAGGATGCATCCAAAGATGCAAAAAAAGAAACAGACAAACTGATAAAATCCGGTAATGCTAAAGAGAAGGAATCAAAGGGAAATGTTGCAAAGAAAAAAAAGGTTTTTAGTGACTCCTTTAGCTCCTTTAGAGATTCACTAAAGAATATATTGAGTGTACAACCCAAGTTCCAAACTATTGTGTCTTCACAACTGCTGCAATTGCTGATGTAGCAAGGTAGTGTGGATTTGGATAAGATCTCTCCCATCCACAAGCTACAATTGGGAGATGTGTTTTATGCATTTACAAGGAAAGAAATTATTGAAAAATATTAGAGAAGTGGAGAACTGGTGGAGGAAGCAGTTAAAGCACTTCAAGAGACCATACCCAACACAAATGTTGACACATCACTATGCAATATAGAAAATCTCAAACTGCTAATTAATTAATTTAAAGCATATACCTCTAGAATGAAAGAAGAAATAGAAAAAGAGGTTGAGAAAAGGATAAATGAAAAGAGAATATTATAAATGACTGAGAAATGTGCTATTGCACATAAATTTTTTTTAGATTTGATGAAGGATGCTGAAGGGTGTGTTGATGAGGTGAAGAATCTATATCAATATGGCATGAAGTGTCCCGAAGTCACACAAAGCATAAGGTGGGAGATTAACTCTATTGAGTTTCAAATCAATACCATATCAAGTGCTTATGATCCAACAATTGATCTAACTGGAGAGACAAGGAGTATAATAGAGGATATGCATAAGAAATTATTTTAACTATAAGCACAAAAAGAACACATCATCCTATAGTTTGGATAAATCAAGGATATGGTCAATCCAAAATTTATACTTGTTTCAAAATCTTTTATGATTGTAGAAAAAACCAAGAAGATGAATCTGGTACTTGGCACTTTGGAAGAAGTAGAAGAGATGCATATGGAGTTTGAAATGTAGTATAGATTCCTTGCAGAAGATAAGAGAGAATGGGAATATGAAAGGAAAGCTTGGAAAGACCATTTGAAGAAGTTGCAGGCATCAACCACCTTTGCTTGACTTATTTCTAATCTCTTTATGCATTTCCAGTATTTTTGTTTAGATTCCTTGTACATATGTGGAATTTATAGTGTTATTTTCAAGTATAGTTTTTGGGTTTTTTCTTTGATACATGAATTAGGGGGAGTCAATCCATTTTTTTAGTTTTTGCATATGCTTACATTTCTCAAGGGGAGTTTATGGTGAAAGTCATAACTATTGTATAGGCACCCTTTTCTTTTGATGTCAAAGGGGGGGAATATTAAGGGGATTTTTTTGATATTTTAGCATGTTTTCATGTTGAACACTGAGAATATTGAGAGGAGGGTGAATCAATATTCTATTAAACCACCCAATTAATAGCCATCCAATTACCAAATCAAACTTAACAGTTATAAGGAATGAAAGCATGAACAACCCATAACACACACAACACATGAACACCAGGATTTTTAAGTGGAAAACCAAAAAAGGGAAAAACCATGATGAGGATTAAATCATAATATGTTATAATATGTTATAAGATATTACAAAAAAGGCTCATTGCCAAGAGGAATCACTATCCAAGTGAATTCACTATTCATAGAGAAAAGAAAGATATAAAGAAGTGGCTTCACAACCAAGATTTGAACTGATAAAAAGTGCATCTAACATATGTTGGATTTAGTTCCCTTGAAGAAAAATACCCTAATAATACTCTTTATTCAACTTAGATTACAACTCTCTGCTCTACTCTATATTCACACATCTTTTCTCAACACTCAAAAACTACTCACCTAATTCTACAAAATTTCACATCATTGCTTGCATTCGGATCATGTACACATTCATGTTTATTCATCAAAAGCTCAAATCAACCTTGTATATGTACTAGAATTCACCACAAACATAAATTAGGTCAGCCTAATTAGATGTAGCCCCAAATCATATAAAATGTGCCTTGTCGACACCCAATTCAAATCAAAATGCCTTCACACCCAAAAAAATTCAATATAGGTTGGCATGAACCTATAATAACCCCCTTTTCAATTACATCACATTTTAATCTCCACAAATTTTTACATACATTAGGTTAGCCAAGCATAGGACCTAAAACCAAAAATACTCCAACTGATCATCACCATAAGATACATGGACCTCAAAATATCATGCCAATTGGAAGAAATAATTCTTTAACACATGTTATCCTTCTCCCAAAACTACAAAGTCTAACTGAAATCCATGGAGGAGTGCAAAATAGTTAGGATATATCTAGTACATAGAAAACTGTTTAAACCATATATATCAATCTTCTGTTACTTGCAACTTTTGAACCACTTATCCAAATCAACTAAAATTATGAATTAGGATGCTACTGATGTCCATGAACAACATATTAGAATCATAGAGGTAAATCAATATGGGTGATACAATGTGAACCAAAATACTGGAGGGCACTGTGTGCTTAAAATCGTTGATGTAGACATTTAGCAAAAGCCCATGACTATTTTGACAATATAACTCTTCTATAGTTATCCTTCATACTATTTTGGCATCCATCATGAAGTGTTGAAATCAATGAAAAAACATTAATGACAACCTTCTTCATTCTTTCAACAATCTCCCCCTTTGTCATTGATGGCAACATGTGCCAAACAAAAACATATCTCCACAAATATCTCCCCCCATTTGACATCAAGGGAAAAGGGTACACCCCTCAAAATATATGTACAAACTAAACTAGCTCCCCCTTAGGAAGTTAACCAAAAATACTAATACATCCATATGTGTACGAATAAATATAAAAAATAAAAAACTAAAAAAGTCTATAGAGATAGAAATGGTCAACTTGAAGATGTGGATCCTTGTAGCTTCTGAAGAACAACTTTCCAAGTAGATTTTCCTTCTTCCCAATTCTTCACCGCTACAAGAATTGTGTGTAGAGACTCAAGCCCCATCAATGTTTCCTCTCCTTCTACAATATTGGGGTAAGATTTAACTTTAATATTTTGTCAGTATTGGAAAGGGAACTTGATATAGGTATATGCTTTTTTTTACCAAGACCCTTAACTTCCCAAGTTGTTTGATAATCTCTTCCTTTTAGCTGTGCAAAGTGAAGAATTTTTCATGTAAGTCCACCATAGCAGTCTAGGTCTTATCATCTTTGTCCAATGTTGTATCATAGGAATTAGATTCATTAGCCATCTGGGAATCAATTGAGTCCATTTCATCTTTTATTCCTTGTGTGGCATCTGAGCACTTCATGCAATATAAAACAATGTTTTTGCTCCTTCCTCGTAGGCTAGTAATTCCTTGAAACATTCTTCAACTTTGGTATGTGCAAATGGAAATTCCTCTATGATATCCATCAACTTCTTCTCTATAAGCCTTGTCTCAAATCCAGAGGCATATTCCTTAAAGTAATCAACAAAAAATTTGAAGTTTTCCATAATAGATAAAGATGTATCAATGTTAGTTCCTGGTGTGACTTTCTGTAATGCCTTTATAACTTCATCCATTAATTCACTAATCTTTTGATATTTTTTAATAACATATTTTCTTTCTAATTTATTAAACACATCACTTAGCTACAACTTGTGTATAAAATACATCTTATCTAAATCAACACTACCCTGCTGCATGGGCAACTACAAAAAGCAAGAAGAAACAACCAGTTGAAACTTTAATTGTTTAGACAATAGACCTTCTAGAGGATTATCGGAGGTGGATTCATTGGAGGGATTAGGTAAATCCTTAGACTTCTCTACTTCTTCATTCTTTCTGATGCCAAAATTTTCTTCTTACTCTACCTTTTCTTCCTCTTTTCTGAAGATCTTGTCTTTATCTTTGTCTTCATCTTTTTCTTCATCTTCTTTGTCCTTATCCTTTCCTCCTTTCTCATTATGGGTATGTGCAGGATCATCATGGAGAAAACATGCCCTTAAGTGGCAAAAAATTCAAAAAAATCAGAGTTAGGCAACTTGACATAAAAATTTGAATAAGTTATCTATATTATTTCAAAAATATGTAAGAATAGAATTTGTAGAAAATTGAATGTAGTTTCTAAGCTACTAGGTTTATTTAAAAAAAGAAAAAATCTATTTGGTGAAAATTTGAAATTTCAATGTAGTACTTAAATTTTAGGGAAAAAATAAGAAGTAGGTGTTTGTCTGACCACCCTAACTGCAATAAAATGATAATATTTTTTTTATTAAATTTTAGATATAAGTAGAGGACTCATGTCCAGATGTGATGCATATTTTTTTGTAATTTTTTTCCAAGTAAATAATTAATTATGATTTTTTTATTACAACTTAAAAAAAAAAGAAAACTTGTATGTCTAACCACCTTAACTTGGTCAAAACTTCATGAAGTTCATTTTTTTATTTTTTTAATCCTTTAGTGTGTGAAACATAGAATGTGACACATGTTTTGGATTCAAAAAATGTGATACCATTTGAAAGCTATAGATGTTTTTCAATCAACCTATCAATCAGGACTTTAGTCGTAATTCAAATAGAAAATGAATAATAATAATTTATTAAAGTCAAATTATAGCATAATTTATATTGGTGGAAAGCTGAGAATCTCCTTTAAAAACCATTTTCATTTCATCAATTTTGGGTAAAAAAAAGTTGTCAACCACATACCCAACACATACCCATCATATCACCACTTTTTGGCCCATCATGATCCTGCACATACCCTATCTTAATTTTTATCTCCTCCTTCCTTCTCACCACAATTCTCTCTTTCTTGATTCTCTTCATTCTCATGCCTTTGTTCATTGGCTGTATCATGCCTTTCACCTTCACTTGTGTTTCGTTATGTATCTACTAGAGGAACAAATGTCTCTAGGTTGCCTTGATCTACAATCACTTGAGTCACTAGAGGAATAGGTGTTGGTGTAATTAATTATTAATTACACTTTGCATAAGTTTACTTAGGCATATTTAATTCCTAAGTTATAGGTTTTCATCCTTATCTTGTTGAGCTATCTTGTTGCTCAAGATAAGATTAGGTTTACGCATCTTTGCTTTTATAAAGAAAATTATCTCTTGTAATATTTTTTACTTCAAATATATCAATTTGCACATCTTTTGCAAATCTCTGCTTTTTCATTTTTCTCTTATGTGGAAGGTGATTTTTCTGGTTTGCAATGAGATCTTGGTTTCTAACAATAGGAGTGTCATCCATTGTGGTTTCCTCTTTGGTCACAACAACATCCCCATCTTCAACATTTCCTTGTATTGGTTCATTTGTATTTGGAGGAGTATGATCTAGATGTTCTTTTGTATCAGTAGCTCCTATTTCTTCATTTAGTAGATCTTGTTCCTTGCTAGCATAGGCAAAGGGAATCATGCCATACTTATATGCTATATTATTAATCTTTTCCTCTATTTCCCTCTATATTTTCTCAAATTGATCTTGATCTATTCTCATTAGAAGTGTGACCCTTCATTTTGTTCTGAACTCTTCACTAAGAACTTGGGCCAGTGTGGTGCTGTCAACATTAGATAAGGAGAATTTTATTTTCTCCACAACATCTGATTTGAGCTTTTCTTCCTTTTCATTGGCTTCTTTTCTTCTCTCCATTAAGAGTTTCCATTTTTACTTCAACAAACACAATGTATTTGATGATTTCCTCTAGTATGGTGGCTCTATTCCCCTCATTTTCCTTTTTGTATAAGGCAGTTGTTTCTTCTAACATCTCATGATGCAACATACCTTTGGACAATAAGTCTAACTTCATTAGACTGAGCAATATTTTTGGAGATGTATTCTTTTTCTTCTCTGGTTCAACTATCTGATTTTTTTTCTTCCTTTCCTTCATCCACTTGACATATGTATCTGAAAGGCTTCCTTTTACTTCTCAATCTCTTCTTCGTCATATGAAGTATCCAAAATATCCATTCTTTTTTTCTTTGAAAAAATTCCACTTCTTTTTAGGATCAATGGGGAATCTTCATCCTCTTCTTCTTCTTCAAAAAGTACACTCAAGTTGAACATTTCTCTTTTAGCTTTATCTTTTCTTGTTTTTTATGCAGTGGTATTAGAAGTTATCAAAGTAGTTTTCTTTCTCTTTCTAGGCATTGTGGCCTCCTCCTCCTGAGGTTCTTCTATTACCAAAGAACTGGTCTTCATTCTCTTGGTTCTTCTAGAGATAGAAACTAATCCAAAGGGCTATTGAATACAATGGGGAATAGTGGAAGCGATTCTTCTAGACCTTCTAGGCCCAAGGGACCTACTTGCTATGCTTGCTTCTTTTTCTCTTAACACCTATATTTTTTCTTCTATGAATCCCTTGTCCTTGAGTTGGTCATTTATCATTTTTGTCACCTTCTTTATTTCAAGACTTTTTAGCTCCATGTGTACTTCCAAGGATTTATTCTCATATGTTCCATGTCTTTTTTGAGTAGTGTCATTAGGAATCTTCAATAACATATCAACATAACCATCTACTTCATTTTAATTGATCTCATATCCAAATGGTAGAAGCCAAATTGTTCTGGGTTTCACAGCTTCAATGATGCATTCATCAGTTTTGACAAAACATGTGATATCATCTTGATATTTTTCCACCATAGACCTAGGGATCCTCTCCCTTTCATGCATCCTCTTTTGGAATACTACAAAGAATCCAGTAAGTGCTTCATCTTGAGCTTTCATATCATGAATACTGTGTATATATTCAAAGATTTGATGGAATACAAATATTCTTTTCTCCCATATAACATTGCTTCTTCTTGGAAGCTCCCTCAAAAAGTAAAATAGTAGACAAACTACCAACGAGCCAAACTTGAAGGGGTATCTATTCTCTTTAGTTGGCTTCAAGTTGTTAAAGAGTTATTGCCAAAGCAACTCACACAAATCATAGTCCTTTCCCTTTTCCACCATTTCATGGGCTACATTAATTCCTATAGCTGATAAATAATTCTCTTTGTTGATGTAATATATCTTATATCTTATGACCATAGCTCCATACCTTACTACAAAATTTTGTATAGTGTTCACAATGAGATCCCTTCGATCAAATGTGGCTCCAGTTAATTTTATCACATCCTTGTTCTTCACAAACTTCAATAGAGGTACAAGTCCAATACCACAAAGTACAGTAATCTCCTTATGACTTCCTTAGATATCAAGCTAGGCATGTTAGTCCATAAGAATTTTTCATGCACTTTGCTCAATGTCATTCTTACATACTTAATTTTATTATCATAGATAAAGCATGGAAACGATTGCTAGATGTCCAATTTCTTCTTCAATATGTTTTTGTACTCAAGTTTGATGTTTAAATAATCTCCAATCAATTGATTTATCCATAGGCTTGCAATTTTTTTATGGTCATACTCTTCCTTTTTCCTATGGATGTATGCCCTAATGTCCTATACGGGAAAAGCCCTATATGGAATACTTGAAAAAGCTCTGTGTGGGTCATTCTCAAACACTTTCATGGGGAGTTTCTTGAATTTCAGTTGGGTTTTCTTGCTCACATTTACTATTGTAGGTGTTTCCATCTCTATTGAATTCAAATGCTTAAAAAAAAAATCTATTTCAGCTTTGGAAAATGGTAAATACCTTTATCTTGCTCAATAGGAACTAGGGTTTAGATGCTCTACTTCACAAATCACCTTTGGATTCTTGAATTCACTTCAATTTTCTCATATAATCCTTTGATTTTTCCCTAATTCATATTTAATATGCCAAACAATAAATCTAGTCAAAACCTTATTTATGCAATACCCTAAATAACTTTACAAAACTTTGCAATTACATATTTTCTTTTGGGGTCTTCTCCAAAAGATCCATATAGTCTATATTCTTCTCATATCTTCATTCCAAGCCATGAAACCTCATATCGATAGGGGGTTATTTGATTTTCTGTTATTGCTCCCCCTAAGCTAGTGCTTAGGTTCAATTCCCCAAGGAATTATCTGCATCAGAGTGAGGTACAAATTCATCTTTAGTCTCTGATTCTTCCTTGTTCTTAGGCTCCTCTTTATTTCTCCAAATCTTTTCAATTTCCTTCTTTACTTCAATTGGATCAATCTTTTTAATTGGTTAATTTCTCTTTACCAAATTATCCTTCCTTGAATTTTTGCATATGTAAAATTTAACAATATGTCCTGGTCTATTACAGTTGTTGCATATGACATTTCTTTGAGAATTATTCCTTTCATTCATTCTAAATCTGCATTGGTTAGCATTGTGTCCAAAACTATAGCATGTATAGCAGTAACCATTGAAAGATTGAATCATTCTACCACTATTATATCCATTCATCATTTGACTTCTACATTCATTTACTTTATACCCAAAATTTTTGCATGTAAAGCATTGACCAGTAAAGGATGAAACATTCTAATTCATTTTTCTTCTAAATTCCATTGCTCTATGTGTAACGCCCCGCCACGCAACCCCAAAGGAATTAAGTAAAATGCAACCAATTTTTTTTTTAAATCAAAGGAGTGAACATTAAATAACATAATTCATTCATTATTCAAATTGCATGACTTAATCCTTTGAGGAACACGAGGTCATTACTTAAGAACTAACTCTTAACAACATAAACATTTACCTAACCATTACATAAACCATACATTCATCCATTCATAACTATAATTACATTAGTAAATAGAAAAAAAAACAAGATAGAATAATATCCAAAGTTATAACATCATTATGAATTCTTGTCACAACCAAGTTTACAATAAAAGTACAATACATCAACAAAAGATTACATCACAATAGCACCATGTGCAATAATATACAAAACTTTCCCAACTAGGTGGGAATGATACATCGATATAAGAATCACATAAGTACATAAATATGGAACCCATGAGCAAAGAATCAACTGATACTGCAACTCAGCACTGAAAGATGAACCTGCATAAAAGAGAGAATCCCAACGGCGTGCGAAACACGATCCACCCGACCACCCCCGTGCTAGGAGTTGCTAAGGAAGGGTTCCCGACCAAAACCGTCAAGACAAAGACTCACAACCAACTAATGAAAATCATACAACACATGAGACCACTCAATTTCAAACAACAAAAACCACCAATACAAGACCAGTGACCAATTCCAGAGGATTTCCAAAATACAACATAAATTAGAATGTTCGAGGAGAGTGTCATCGCATGGCTTAACATGGATTCTCCAGACTACCTATTGCAAGGTGCCACCTCCATCTACTGATGGATTATCCAGACAACCAAGCGCTAGGAGCCACCTCCATCTATGGTTATCCAGGCTACCTATCTCAAGGAACAGCCCCATAGGGTTGCTCATGCGGATCCATTACCTTTCACGAAGACAAGGCAACGAACATGCCAGCCATGACCTTCTCAATCCCCTTTAGTCTATGGTAGCACTAAAAGGTGGATGAGGCAACAATTATCTTTTTTTAGTGTGTTACTACCCACCACCTAGTTAATTAATTAAATTATCACTTATTAGATCCACTCTAACAAGGGCTATCCTGGCGCCCCTTTGTGTGCCGACCACCCACTTAGAGCCACTCCCTCTTAACACTCAACCACAAACAATAACATCAAGGATTGTACCACAAAAAGAACTACATCAAATGACAATCAAACATGAGGCATGACCATCTCACCAATCACAAGGAAACACATCCACAATCGGGTACAACCCAAGGTATAACCGATCCATAAACATCACAAATCTAAACCCAAATCAAAATCAAAGTAACCACTTTACCCCACCTATGGAATTACTTGGGTTCCTAAACAGAATTGTTAATCTCAGGTCATCCCCACAACAAAATAAAACCCAAATAACAAAACTAAAATTCCATAAA
>VDFB02281492.1:528878099-528932987 GCA_007258455.2 Sequoia sempervirens | reverse complement strand
ACATGAGATGGGTTCATTGCATAACATAATTATCAAAAGATAGAAAACTTTAAATTACATGAAATATATTCCAGAGCCAATGGGAATGCCACAACCAAGACCAAATCTTGATTTTCATCAATTTTATTATCATCCATAGAAACACAATTAGATATACCAAAACTTGTAACATGCTACATAAATGTCGGGATAGCAAGGATAACATCTATACTACACAACACCATAGTACGTGACATGATAGATCATTTTTGTATATCATCTGTTACCTTATGAAATCTAGGTTTGACATCAATGACAACAATGCTAAGTCATTTCAATAACTTCTCAATAAATAATTTCATCGTGCCTCCTAAGATGATGTAAGAGCATCTAGCAGTGTAGGGAAACCTTGCATCACCCAAAAAAAAAATCATTATTCTCTTTAGTTGTTTTGAGTTTCATGATGGCACTTAAGGGGTGTAACACAGTCAAGAGTCAAAATTAGTGAAAAATTATCAATCACTTTTTTTAGTAAGTTGGCCTAAATAGGCTCGTATGGACCTAAAAATTTACCTCAAGGAGAAAAACTAAAAAAAAAATCATTCGGAAGAATCATCTCAATATCTTGTACACTCTAGAGATATTAGAGTTTCCATCTCGAGAAATTTTTCCAATGTAGCTTTAAATTTAGATATGAGGAATTTAGAGGCTTTGAAACAACTTGAAAAGTTGAAAAACCAACCTATGGTGGTTCTCATGTTGTATATCTCTTTGAAATCATTCCAATGATATTCAATAATAGCCAATCAGACACCTAGATCAAAAGTTATGGCCCTGCAAAGTTGCCCCTCTAAAAAGTGAATTTCATTAAAATTTATTATAGGCTAAAAATAAAATGGTGGGACTTTTGGCACCAAAAAAATGGAAATTTGAACTTTCTAGAACATTCTAGGGCATTTATTGGGGTAAAATAAAAAGAGTTAGGTGGAGTTTGTAGAAGGTGTAGTGCAACCATGGTAGCAGGGTCCTAAAAGAGAACAATCTAAACTGTGCAGCAAGAGTAACACAATAGAAGCAACACAAAATATTGAGGAAAATATAGATGCAAATATTCTTATTAACTGAAATCTCAGTTACAATTGGCGAGCAACATTCGGGCTTACAGATTCAGCTCACAAGCCTATTATAACATGTTCAAATACAATATTCCAACATGCTCCTTAATGCGAGCTGCAATCTTAAAAATTCAAATCTAAAACTACTCCCATTATTATTCACTACTCTTCTAAAGATCTATTACAAGATTAATATCATATCCATAGGTCTAGAAACATCTATGTCGACCAAAGATCATCACAATCTCCAATGAAGGAAAATGTAATGTGTGCATGAACAAGTCAGCCTTAAATTTGAATTATTCCTCGTTGAATGCATAGAATGAAGTGTGGACCTATAATTAAAGTTAGGGACACTCCATAGAACATTTAAAATTACATCATTAAGATCCGCAAGCTACAAGGATGATCCATGAATGATCAAACTAGTCGTTAGGCCTGAAAATTATTCCAGTGTCAATTCAAGAAACTGCCATCAAATTCAGAAGCGATAACTTGTCGAAAAAAGATCCAATCATGCTCAAATCTTGGAATAAGGAAAATGAACATGTCCACAATGTAAATCTTGATCCATAAGGTCTAGTGAGCAAAGATGATGAATCCACCAACATGAATTGAGAAAGAATAGAACAAGAACAAAAAATGAAAGAAAATATTTTTGGTTGATGCAAGATTGCCACTTAGAACCAAGGATGCTCCTACATCAAACATCTAGGGTTAATGAAAATTGATTCCCTCACTTTTTTCAGGCTAAAGGAAAACCAAAACAAACTACCTCAGCCTAAGAAATCCAAGAATAATTTTCCACTGGTCTACCTTTCCATTTCACAAGATATTCTTTGTACTATCTTCCACGAGTTTTCCTTCCATCTCTGATATCTAGAATCTCCTCAATCTCATTTGACTGTTGTTTAGGAAAATGATTCTCCAATTTTTCCTTATTTTCCTCATTGAATTCCACTTCATGGTACTAATGTAGATCTGCAATGTTGAATATAGGTGATATACTCATGCCATCTAGTAACTCCACTTCATATGCATTTCCTAAATCAAACCTCTTCAAAATCTTACAAGGTCCAAACTTCCTCATCTTCAACTTGTTGTATGTGCCAACTAGAAATCTTTCCTTCCTCAAATTTATACCATCACTTCATCTCCAACTTTGAATTCCTTATGTATAGACTCTTTTCATCTATTTTCTCCTTATACTTTCGGTTCATGTCTTCCAATTGTTATTTCACTTGAGTATGCACTTTCTTCATATGCTCTACAAATTCTTCTACTTCACTCCTTTTATCTTCCATACTGATGTCTCTCAACTCTGATATGCCTCTAGGATGAACTCTAGTAACAATCTCAAAAGGTGTCCTTCATGTACTCATTTTCACTAAATTATTGTAACCAAACTCTACTTGTGTGAGAACTAAATCCCAACTTCCAGTCTTCTCTCCAACCAAACATCTCAGCAAATTTCCCAAACTCCTATTTACTTCCTTTATCTATCCATCAGTGTATGGGTGAAAAGTAGAAATGAACTTTAAATTTTTCTTCAACTTCTTCCAAAGTGTCCTCCAAAAGTAACCAACAAAATTTGCATCTCGGTCTGAAACAATACTTCTAGGTAATCCATGCAATCTGACCACCTCCTTGAAAAATAAATCTACACATGTACTACATCTATTGTGTTCTTACAAGGTATGAAATGTTCCATCTTGGAAAATCTATCTACCACCACAAATATAGAATCATTACCTCTTTGTGTCTTTGGTAAACCAAGTATGAAATCCATGTTGATATCCTCCTCTCTCCAGAACTGTTAAAGGTTTATACAATCCAACATTCTAACTACTCCCTTTTTCAAATTCACAAACCAGCAACTCTACACAAATTTCCTAACATCCTTATAAATCTATAGCCAAAATTAATGCTCACTTACCAATGCTATTGTCTTATCAATTCCAAAGTGTCTTGATAATCCTCCACTATTCTTTTCTTTCACCAAGTTATCCCTCATGGAACTTTGGGGTATGCACAACTTATTACCTCTAAACAACATATCCTCCTAAATGAAATAATCCAACCATTGACTCCTATCCTCCAAGACTAGTTATTTATAGGATCTCCAAGTTTCTACAAAATCCAAGTCTTCTTCATACAAGTTCTTCAACTCATCAAATCCTAATACCTCCACTCTCATCTCTATCAGTAAATTCCTTCTCCTACTCAAAGCATCAACAACTCTATTTGACTTTCTACTCCTATGCTTCAAAACAAAAGCATAGCTCTGCAAGAATTCTACCCATCTCATGTGTCTCTGATTCAACTTACCTTGACTGTTCAAATATTGCAATTCTTGATGATCTGTATACAACACAAATTCATTGGCAACAAATAATGTCTCCACTTCTTCAAGGCTTGAACTATGGCATTAAAATCCTGATCATATATTGAATATCTTCTCCTAGCATCATTCAATTTCTCACTGAAATAAGCTATTCATCTTCCTTCTTAACTAAATACTGCTCCAATTGCATTTCCACTTGCATCACAATCTACTTAAAATACCTTATTAAAATCTAGTAAAGCCAACACAGGCTGCTCTGTCATCTTTTATTTCAACAACTCAAAACTCTGATTTGCTCCAGGTGTCCATCTAAAATCCTTCCTATCTCCTCTCATTTTTTCTGTCATAGGACTACAAATAGAACTAAAACTCCTAATGAACTTTCAGTAGAAACTAGCTAATCCATGAAATGATCTTACCTCTCCAATTCTTTCTAGTGTAGGCCATTCTACAATTGATCTTACCTTCTCAGGATCCATCTTCAATCCTTCCACAAATATCACAAATCCTAGATATACCAATTCTTCCTTCATGAAACTACACTTCTTAATGTTTATCAGCAACTGCTCTTCTCTCAACCTTTGCAAAACTTGTCTTATATGCAACAAATGTTCTTCTCTACTCTTACTAAAAATCAAGATGTCATCCAAATAAACAATCACAAACTTACCCAATAATTTCTTCAATAACTCATTCATCAGCCTCATGAAAGTACTCGGTGCATTTTTCAACCCAAAAGGCATTACCAACCACTCATACAATCTCTCATTTGTCTTGAATGTTGTCTTCCACTCATCCCCTTCTCTGATTCTGATCGGATGATATCCACTCTTCAAATCTATCTTCATAAAGTATTTATCTCTACTCAAAAAATCCATAATGTCATCCATCCAAGGCAAAGGAAATCTATACTTCACCATGATCTTATTTATGGATCTAGAATCTGTACACATTCTCCATTCTCCACCCTTCTTAGGTGCTAACACAGCAGGTACTTCACAAGGGCTTAAGCTTTCTCTAATCAAACCCTTCCTCATAAATTCTTGCACTTGTCTATTCAACTCCTCATTCTCTACAAGTGTCATCTGGTGTGCTACTTTATTAGGAAAACTAGCTCTAGGAATCAAATTCATGCAATGACTACTACTCCTAATAGGTGGCAATCCATCAAGTACATTATCTAAAATGATCTCCTCATATTATGTCAGTAACTCCTTTATATCTTTTGGGTGTTCTTATACATGCTCCTAATCTTTATCCTTCTTAGGAACTAAGAATTAACTCACATTCTCATGTCTCAATCCATCAAGGAATCTCCTACCATCAACCAGACAAACCTAGAATTCATACAAACCTCAATTTTAGGAACATATTCCAATGGCAATAAATTTTGCTTCATCCCATTAGCAACAATGGTATATATATTCTTCTTTCCATCATGAATAGCCTATCTATCATACTGCCAAGGCCTTCCCAACAGAACATGGCATATATCCATAGGCATGATATCACACAAAACTTCATCATGATAATTTCCTATCTTCAACTTTACCAAAAATTGTTCACTTACCAGTGTCTTATGCTCATCTTGAATCCAAGCTATCTGATAGGGCTTCTAGTGTTTCAACCTTTCTAGCTTTAGTATGGTCACCATCTCTTTAGAAACTAGGTTATCATAGCTTCCACTATCAATAATTAATTTGCAACATTTACTAGCTACCTTGCATCTTGTCTGGAACAAATTCTTTCTTTTCAACGGTTCCTGCTCCAATTCACTTTGACACAATACTCTTTTGTTCACCAATACTTCTCCATCTTCCAATTTGTTAGATGATCTATCATGATCCTCATCAACAAAGGATGTTCTATTTTTTTTTTCTTCCTACTTGTCTCTCCTTGATTGCATTCAAATGCTCTATGTCCTTCTCCACCACATTTATAACAAGTTCCCTTGAATACTCTTTTCTCCTGTCCTCCATCATTTCTTCTATAACCTTCATTTTGGTAACCACCATATCCTCCTCTTCTATAAGAGTTTCCATCCCCTCTATGGTATGAATTATCATTCTTACTAACCTCCTTATCCTTATTTGGATCTACAAAGGGTCCTCTTCCTCCTCCAGTAAAAGTCCTTCCTCTTTGAAATATTCCACCTCTTCCTCTTTGTCTCTGCTCATGTCTTTTATTCAGCTTTTCTTCTATCTTTACATCACATTGATATGCTTCCTCCACACTCTATAACTTAATCAAACTAATCTCATCTTGTATAGACGATCTCAAACCATTCACATATCTAGCTACTTGTTCAACTTCATCCTTCGAATGTCTAGATTTGATATTCAACTTATAGAACTCCTCAGTATACTTTGTCACACTTGATTCCTTCTACTTCAAATTTTGCAACTTTCAAAAAAAATTATTTGATAGTCTATAGGCATAAACTTTGTTTTCAATTTATTCACCATTCAATCCCATGATCTTATCTTTTCTTTTCCTCTTCTTTTCCTATCTGTCTAAAAATGTTCCCACCAAAGGGATGCATGTCCTTTCAACTTTGTACAAGAAAATTTTACTTTCTTATCTTTAGTGGTGCCTTCAAATTCAAAATACTTTTCCATCTCTATTATCCAATCTAGAAATTAATCTGAATCCAACTTACCACTATAGTCTGGTGGATTGAAATGTGGCTTTGTATTCGCTCTAGTTAGGGCTCTTATGAACCTCCCTTCTCCCTGATCTAGGCCAAGTTGTTCTTCTCTTCCTCTTTCTTCTTATACTTCTACCTCTTCATCACTCACATCATCAACTGGTCAACCTCTCCTCTAGGTAGTTTCGACTACATCCAATCTAGTAGAAATTCCTCTCAACATTTCCATGTGCTCCATTTTCTCTAACATTTCTTCTTCTTTCCATCTTTACACAAGCCCTCTATAGCTATAGGTTGGATCCTCAATCCACCACCCCACAAAAACTCTTCAATAGGACTTCACGAATTCTAATGACCTCACACAAATCGAATCTCGCTTTGATACCAATCTAGTGTAGCCACGGTAGGAGGGTCCTCAAAGAGATCAATTTGAATTGTGCAGCAAGAGTAACACAGTAGAAGCAACATAAAATATGGAGGAAAATGTAGATGCAAATATTCTCATTAATAGAAATCTCAATTACAATTAGCTGGCAACATCTAAGCTTATAGATTCAACTCATAGGCCTATTATAACATGCACAAATACAATATTCCAACATTCTTCTTAATGCGAGCTGAAATATTACAACTTCAAATCTAAAACTACTCTTCTTATTATTCACTACTCTTCTAAAGATATATTACAAGCTTTATATCATATCCGTAGGTCTAGAAACATTTGCATCGGCCAAATGTCATCACAATCTCCAATGAAGGAAAATGTAATGCGCGCATGAACAAGTCGGCCTCAAATTTGAATTACTCCTCGGTGAATGCATAGGATGAAGTGTGGACCTATAATTAAGGTCAAGGAAACTCCATGAAATATTTAAAATTACATTGTTAAGATCTGCAAGCTATGGGGATGATCCACGAATGATCAAACTAGTCGTTAGGCCTAAAAAATTATTCCGGTGTTGGTTCAAGAAACTGCCATCAAATCTGGAAGAGATAACTTGCTGGAAAAAGATTCAATCATGCTCAAATCTTGGAATAAGGAAAATGAACATGTCCACGATGTAAATCTTGATCCACAAGGTCTAGTGAGAAAAGATGATGAATCCACCAACATGAACTGAGAAAGAACAGAACAAGAACAAAAACTGAAAGAAAATATTTATGTTTGATGCAAGATTGCCAAGAACCAAGGATGCTCCTGCATCAAGGTGGCTCCATTAGTGCAAATTGTGGCTCTGAATAGTATATTGTTTCCATAGTTGATTTTTTTGTAATGAATCAAGCCCATGAGGTTGTGGCATGTAAGTTTTGAATTTGTAATTTTATTTTCTAAAAATAATTGAAAGTGAGTTGTTTTTCTATCTTGCATCTTCTATGTTGGTATCTATTGTTGTATTTTTGTGGGTTACAGGTGGTGTGGCCCTCATCATAAGATAAAAGCAAGTTTAAAAATCTAAAGATAAAGTGGTTGAATATCCTCCCATGGTTCCTTCCACTCCCCTAAGGGAAGAAAAGAAACCTGTAGTTGATAAACCTACTCCTACACAAACACAACTTGAAAATCATATTAAAAGAAAAATAAATGATAGAGAGCATAGGCATAGACATCGTGCTATTGATCAAATGTTAACTGAAGAAAATAACAAAAAAAATCAACATCCAAACTCAAGTTAATAAATATACGATGAGTCTCCCTCTTCACCACAAAAAAAGACCCTATATCGCAACTTACACAGGAACTAGCATCTTCTTTGGACATTATCATTCAACCTCCCATTGTGATTGACTTAGACGATGATGATGAGACTACTAAAATTGATGAAGTGCATAATGAATTAAATTTATTGTTTTCTTCTTCTATGAGCTTAAACAATAACAATTGTAATGATCCTCCTAAAAAGAATAACTCACCTCATGCTAAACTTGGTGATGCTCCTAGTACTGCACTTCTTGTTGTCCCTTTGGCTAGTTGTCCACCTTCTGCATATGATGAACAAGATTGGAATGTGGGAGACTTGCTATAGGTTGACTTGCATGTGCCTTACTATCCTTATCTTTTTTTCTTTTTCATGTTATGGGTGTGATTGCATATGCGTAATCTGATCTCTCATACCATTCCATTTGATGTATCTCTCTATTTGTGGCATTCCTCTATTTGTATCTACATTCTTCTATATGTCGTAAACCTTTATCTTTATCTTTGTCTTATGTTTTCCTTTTAGGGATGATGCAAGGCATTGAGGCATTTAGATCTTTTCCATGTTGACCCAAAATCTTATCCTTTATCTTTTTTGTCTTGTGTTTCCCATTTGGGGATGAGGCAAGGTGTCAAGAAATTTAGGTCTCTTCCATGTTGACCCAAAAGATTATCTGTTATTTTTTTTGTCTTGTGTTTCCCATTTGGGGATGAGGCAAGGTGTCAAGACATTTAGGTCTCTTCCATGTTGACCCAAAATATTATCTGTTATCTTTACTTTGTCTTGTGTTTTCCTTTTGGGGATGACACAAGGCATCAAGACATTTAGGTCTCTTCCATGTTGAATCAAAAGTTTTTCTTTTTTTTCACTATCTTTGTGCCATTCTTCCTTGATCCTTGAGTATTTGGGGAATGATGATTTTTTTGAGCTCTCTAAAAATATTGTAGCAAAGACATACTGACCCAGAATTTGTGGATCCCTTATGTGATTTTGTGATTTCATTTTGGGGGCAGCCCCTTTTCATGATGTAGCTTTATTTGTAAACATATGTGTGGCATAGAGATTTCCAAATAATCTCTCATGTACTCTTCATTGTTAACATTTATCATTTGTTAATTTAAAGTAATTTCTCACAACATGGTGTTTAGCAATTTCTTTAAAGTGGGGGCATACATTGGCATTATTCTTTCACATTTTACAACTCATGTTTCATTGTGTGGTCTTCTTACTTCATGCAATACATTTTTATCTTTGTGATGACATTGGATGTGATGTCCTTCAAGAGCATGATCTGTCTTAGCATATTATATTCTTCTTAGTGGTAATACCAAGTAGTGTGCATTCCCTAAGTTGTGAATCTTTTATTCTTTGATTGGTCCTTTCTTGGAGACATTAGCCACAATGTTCCCTAGGTTGATACCTTACATGAACTAAGAAAAACCCTTTGAATGTACCTTATGCTATTTCACATTTACAATAATTGTTATATGGCCACCTTGCCTAACACACTTTTCTTTCCTATAGAGCCATCCTATTTGTTCATGGGTGTTAGCATACAAAGTTTTACTTGCCTCATGAATCCTACTATTCATGTTGTGTGGCACCTTATCAAATTTATCAGGAGGTATAGCTTTGGTATGTTTAGTACATATGGGAGCCAACCATAGGCATGGCTTTCTCATAGCCACATGATTTTCTATGTGTGAGCATATACCCATCGTGTACATATGTGTCTCACATCTCTAGGGGCTCACCTAATGGATACCAAATTCCATTAGCTTGTGTGAGCTTGCATTTTTTTTACATAGTGGACATCATATTCCACTTGTAAATATTTTTTTTGGACAAAAATTTAAGACTTGATCCACATTATGTTGGACAAAGAGTCAAGGCTTGATCCACCCCTCTCTTTTTTCTCTTCTTTCTTATTTATGTCTTTGACGGTATACACTTGTATCTTTTTGTTGCTTTATACACCTCTCGCATGTCTGTTATTTCATGCCTATGTTGGTCTTCCATAGGATCTTGATCCTAAGGGCTTGATCATCCCTCTTAACCGTTGTCATCCTATCTCACTAGCATTGACACACTTGGACCCCTCTTGATGCAAATTTGTCTACTTTAGTGTGATTTTGATGCAAGGTTATCCTCTCACTAAAGTGGGGGCTAAATGTAGTGTAGAAAAATATATCCCTTTACATTTTCACACTTGTTTGGGAACTCCCAATCAAAATTTGGTTTATTTATGCCTTAATTGGTCCTATTTTGCATCCACGAACCTAATTAAATGCATTTTTCCAAGGGTAATCCCAACATATAATAAATGACAAATCATAATTCAATTTTTTTATTTATGTGTTCCAGATCTAGGGATTTGGGACTCATTCTCCCCTTTGGGTGTATGGGTCTCACCTACATCTCGAGGCCTGATTTCAAATGTTACATTGAACTTAACACTTCTCAAAATTTGTGACCCAAGTTTAAACCACTAGGATTCATACAAAGAACCTAGTGTATGAGTCCCAATTTAACCTGGACCTATTTTAATTCAAATTCTTGGTGATATTTTATTATCCTAGATCTAATTTTGGCTTGTAGTGTTGTAATTTAGATAAACTTGGCATAAATAAGTATAAATACAAAGTTATTTCACATAATTTCTCCTAAGAAGAGGAAGAGCAAGATCTAGCAATTTTTCAAGTCATCTAAGATCCTTCAAGTGTTCATTCAAGAGAATTCAAGAGAAAATCATTAAGCATTTGGAGCTACTTTCAAGATTCAAGCATCATGTCAAAGGTCCTCATGTATCATGTGTGTTTGTGAGCTAACATTTGTGATGTATGTTTCATGATTCAAGCAAGCACTCAAGACAAAGTTTCAAACATTCAATAAAGAGTAAAGATCCACATTCATACTTGTCATTTCACACAAGTTTGCAACCTTAATTTCAAGGTTTTGGTGAGTTGCAACATTGCATTTGTTCATTCATCATTCATTCATGTGTTTCTATTTCATTTCAAGGTTTAATAACTAAAACAGGGTTTGACCAAGGCAAACCCCTATTCCCTAACAAAATAACATTTTTCCCTCTTGATGTGTGTTTGTAGATCTAGGTGAAATGGAGCTTGAAGATACTTTGAAGACAAAGTTGCAAAATGTTGTCAAAGTTGTCAAGAAGTTGGCATCTTCACAGAAACTCACCTATAGGCTACAATTCAAACTTGAAGATCGGACAAGAAGGAAGCTACAAAAGATCACTAGAGGCTACATAAATATTAGTTAATCCCTTGTAACATCACTAAATCGCCCTACTAGGTGTATGAGTCCTAGTACAATCCTTTTAACAGCTTTCTACAGATCCTGACCAGTCACTAGAAGATTCCATATTTTTACCAGAATCTTGTAGCAGGACTAAATCACCTAGCTTGGCATATCAGTCCCAATGCACTTCAAAAGGTAGATTTTCAATAGTTTTAGACCTTTTTTTGGCCTCTCCACTCCTTTAGGTACTTTTTTGTTTCATTTTGTTTATCAATATGATTTCAAGTTTTCAAGTTTCTAGGGTTTTGTGCATAAGTGTGTGCATTTTTCCTTAAAAATCTCATTTAATGGTCAACCCCCAGTCTAATCACACAAGGAAACCCCTATTCCATCCCTCAATTGAGTTACTTTGTTGAGGGATCTTGTTTTCCTAATGAACTAAAGTGGGAAATAGATCCAAGTTCCATCTCCTAAAAAGTGGGCACACATTTCCCTTGTGTTCAATGTGTTTCAAATATTCTTACATCCAAGGATTCCATAATTTATCATAATAGTTAGAAGAAAATCCATTCCACCTTTTTTATTTCCAATAGTGGTTCCTCAAGATTTCTCACCATTCCCTTGAATATTTGATCAAATTATTTTATAGCATATTCTTTCTTTTGTAATATATCCCTCATCTTTCTCACACTTTATAAATGGAATTCTAGTGATTAGAAATTCTTAAGAATCCTTCCTTTAATTTTTTCCATACCTTATCATGATCTATGCATACTTCAATTTTTCTCAAAGTAGATTCTAGGATAAATATGTGTTTGTATGCTTCCTTTGTATCCTTATTTAAAACTATATGTTTAATGTGATGTTATGCCATTATTTCAATGATAGGTACCTCTAATTTATCATTATTGGATGATTTTTCTCCTTCACTTACTTTTCTATCTTTAATTTTTGTCATTGCTTCCTTGGGATATTTCTCACTAAAGTATTTTTTCTTTTATTATACTTAGTATTTTCCTTATATTTTACTAATGTCCTTATCTTTCCTTTATCCCTAAGAAATTTTATCTCAAAGAGATATTTCCCTAATAACTCCTCACACAAAATTACAAATTATTTTATTTTTTCATTTTTCCTTTTTCCTCTATTTTAAAGTATCCACTAAATATATCCCTTTTTCATACCCTTCTTGACTTAATTTGCATTGGATATGACTCCTAATTCAAGGGGTTCACCTTTTCATGGTGTCACTTCAATTTAGGAGATGGAATTTTTATTAAATTTTTATTTTTTAATGATATTTCATTAGAAAATATAGTATTCTCCCATACTTCTCCAATTTCTTCAATTGTGTCAATAAATATTCTATTGGATATTTCCTTTAATTCCTACTTCTACACATCATTCTCTCTTTCCTACAATTATAAATTTTTTATCATCTTTTTATTTTGTAATACATACTTTTTATTTCCACACTATCTAATTATGTAATGTTAAAATCCAAAGGTTTTATTTTTATAAATGACATTGATAAACCCTCAATCCCATTGATAATGGTAAACCTAATATTTTGTAGATATGGTTCAAAGTATGGTTATTGAGCCAAAATATCAAATGGTATAGAACCCATACTTTTATGCTCTGGTTAAGAACTATAGATCCCAATCTTGTTGAACACCAAGAATACTAAGAGGGGGGTGAATTAGTATTCTCTTAAACCATTCAAACATTAAATATCAAATTATCAAAGCATACTCAACTACAATAAGCAAAGCAATCTTGAAATATCAACATCACATAACACATGAACACCAAGATTTTTACATGGAAAACCCAAAATGGGAAAAACCATGCTAAGGATTAGCTCACAATTTATTAAAACCGGTTGTAGTATATTTACAGAAGTACTCACTGTAAGTGGACTCACTATCCATAGAGAAAAATAGAAGAGAGATGGTGGCTCACAACCTATTTTGAACTATTACAATTGTATCTATCAATTGCATAAAATACAATTCCAATGAAGCTCAATAAACTAATTTTACACACTTCATCTGATTCAGATTCAACAATCTGACTTTCTATATATTCGTATCACTATAATCTTCTACTCAACATTCACAACTTAACTTCGCACTACTATGATAATATTCGAATGTATAATCTTCACATCACACATCATATATTCATACCATACATCAAAATACTAAAAAAAAGATCTAACATATATATCTACATCAACTCTAACATCAATTAGGTCAGCATACTTGGATGTAACACATAAAATATAATTTTTTGACTCCAAAAATTTTCATACATATCTTGCACCAAGATTCAAATATCAAAACAACTTGAAATAGGTCAGCATGGACCTATAATTGATTCCACATAAGACTACATCACTTATTTATCCTCCGCATACCTTCAAACATATTAGGTCAGTACCATTGGAGACCTAATAACAAAATTCATCAACTATGTATCCATATCTTGGAACTTGTACCTCAAAATTAAATGCCACATGGAATCCATGCTCTATTTCCATCTAGCAACTTATCCTCAAAAGCAAAAAACCAAAAACTTGTTCACAGATAAGTGTAGAATCTCCCACACAACTATACCATACAGAAAACAACTATAATTTCTAGGCCAAACTTTGTAACTCATATCTCTCCAACCACTTGTCAAAACATGATGAAATCTTAGAATCAAATACATCTAAAATCCACCAAAATAATGTTAGAAGCATGAAGTGAAACCCTTATTTGTGGAGAGGTATGGACCCAAAAACAATCACTCTATAACACTATATAAGCAAAGTTGGTAGTCAATTTCCAACACAATTGATATTTTTGGATCAAACCATCTTGCAAAGATGTCTTCCAAAACACCTCAAAATCCTATTAGAACTGATCAAAATGGTTTTCAACCAAAAAATTTACATAAGTTACAATATTGACATTGATGAAATGTTGAAAGAATGAAGAAGGTTGTCATTAATATGTTGTCATTGATGTCAATACTACATGATGGGTGTCAGAAAAGTATGAAGGATAACTGTAGAAGAGTTATTTTTTCAAACCAGTCATGGAATTTTTCTAAATGTCTATACCAAAAATTTTAAGCACATAGTGCCCTCTAATATTTTGGTTTTCATTTTATCGCCCATATAGATTTACCTCTGTGATTCTAATATGTTGTTCATGGAAATCAGTAGCATATTAATTTAGAATTTCCATTGATTTGGATAAGTGGTTCAAAAGTTGCAAGTAACAGAAGATCAACATATATGGTTTACATTACTTTCTATGTACTAGCTATATCCTAACTAGTCTACACTCCTCCATAGATTTGAGTTAGACTTTGTAGTTTTGGGAGAAGGCTAACAGGTGTCAAAGAATTGTATCTTTCAATTGGCATGATATTTTGAGGTCCATGTATCTTATGGTGATGATCAGTTGGAGTATTTTTTATTTTAGGTCTTATGCCTAGACAACCTAATGTATGTAAAAAGATGTGGAGATTAAAATGTGATTTGAATGTAAAAGGGAGTTATTGTTAGAGTAAAAGGTTTATTACTTAATTATTTTAATTAAGTTACCTTTTATATTTCTCTTAAGATAAACTTAGTTTGCATTTTGTAGGCATTTAATAATTATTCTAATTATTAAATGCATCCCTTTTAGGTTTCACTTTAGGGTTTCTTGATCTCCTTCATAAGGATTGATATCTTTGTATTATTTAATTCAGTCAATGCAATCTCTCTTTCAACTTGCAAACCACCCTTGTTTTTTTGTCTCCATCTCTTCCTTTCTATGACAAGTTATTTGCATGCAAGTGATCTTTGGGTTCTGTGAAGTTGGCATTCTCAACTCATGGTAGGTGGCGGCCCTTGCGAGCCCCACTATGTTTTTTTTTTTAAATGATTTTAAATAAACGTTTTTTTATATTTTTTTCTTTTTTAAAAATATATGTCTATTTTTTTTTATTTTTTTTTTAAACAAAAACAATTTTGTAATAAGCAATAAGCACAATTGAAGAAATGTGGTGGTAGTCATTTGGCCGTCAATTTTAAGCTCGAATTTTTACTATGATGGTTTTTTGACTGTCAAATTTAATGTTGTACTAGTTTTTTCCCCCTTTGGAGGTGTTTTCTTTTAGAGGCCATAACTTGGGCATACGATATCATTTTTTGGCAAACAAGATATCGTCAAAAATCTAGTTTTGTCAACTTTCCAGTGGTGTGGGTTTCATCACCTATTACTATTGTTGGTGCATTCTATAGTCATTTGAAGTCAGAGGATATTTTTTCAGTCTTGAGCTCATAACTTTTGACCAGTTTCTCCAATTTTTTGTGATCTCAGTGGCGTTGGAACCATCTTTCAGAGCTCTTCAATTCCATCCATGTAATTTTTCTAGATTTCACTCCAGGTACATTTTATTCATTTTTTGTGTTTTCACACTCTAGTGAATTACCTGGACATATTAGCTCTTGGGAACTTCTCGTTTGCGTGGGTTGCTTCATTTTTGGATATTCTTCATGTATTTCTAGTCTTTTGTCCTTTGTGGAAATTTTGAGCATCATTTGTAATTAATCTTATATGTAAATGCACTGAGATAAAGTGCCACACTATTGTACATGTATTTTTGGGTATTTTGCACATAAGGTTGTGCCATATTTTGTACTTGCACTGTATTATAAAGTACCATTTGGGGGGGGCTGTGTAGTGCCTTTTTTTTGCCATCACACCTTTGTCTGGTGAGTATCCCTCCATGACAACAGTGGATCCATATGATTTCAGTCTCATGCATGTGTGCTTTGTTTTTCACACCACTTTTCAGTTGAAGTTGCTTTCTTGTGCACTTTTAGATGTTGTTTCTTCTCCTTCATGCACTACAGGGTGTTACACAGCATTTCAATGTATCTATCAAGCTCTCCCAGTTAGTATTATGGAGGGTATTATATTGTTCATGCTAATTCTTCTTTAGTTTCACCTTGGAAGGAACCTTCCATCCTCAGTTGATCAATGTTCTTCAGACCATTGGTACTTGTGCCATCTGTATCTTCATTCCAAGTGTTTTCCTTTGTTTTCCATCTAATTCAAGTATTTTTGTTGGGGGCACTCATGCAAATTGTTGTCTTCTTGATCTTGATCATCCTATCTTCAGAGGAGGTTCTTCAGCACCATATCAGTCATCTTTTGACAATTTTTTGTAGCTTCTTCCTACTTTAGTGATGTTCTTCATGTCTTGTGGATCTCTTTTTGGAGAGGAGTTTTTCCCACTAGGTTTTCTCCTTTACTCCACTTTATAGAGATTTGGTTGTGATTGGGTACCTAATCAGGCCTAGTTTTTGGGACCCAAGTTTGCTTCTAGCTGGTAGTTGCATTGCTTTCATACATTTAGTTTGTAGCTACTCCCTAAGTTCATCTTAAGGGGGGGTGTTAGAGTAAAAGGTTTATTACTTAATTATTTTAATTTAGTTACCTTTTATATTTCTCTTAAGATAAACTTAGTTTGTATTTTGTAGGCATTTAATAATTATTCTAATTATTAAATGCATCTCTTTTAGGTTTCACTTTAGGGTTTCTTGATCTCCTTCATAAGGATCAATCTCTTTGTATTATTCAATTCAGTCAATGTAATCTCTCTTTCAGCTTGCAGAGCACCCTTTCTTTTTTGTCTCCATCTCTTCCTTTCTGTGACACGTTATTTGCATGCAGGTGATCTTCGGGTTCTATGAAGTTGGATTTCTCAACTTCTATAGTTATTATAGGTCCATGCCAACCTATATTGCATGTATTTGGGTGTGAATTCATTTTTATTTGAATTGGGTGCCAACAAGGCATTTTTTATATTATTTAGGGCTACATCTAATTAGGTCAGCCTAATTGATGTTTGTGATGAATTATAGTACATATGCAAGGTTGATTTAAGTTTTTATGGAATAACTTGAATGCATACATGATCTGAATGCAAGCAGTGATGCAAAAATTTTCATAATTAAGCGAATAGGTTGTGAGTGTTGAGAAAAGGTGTGTGAATACATAGAAAAGTAGAGAGTTGTAATCTAAGTTGAATAAAGAGTATTATTAGTGTATTTTTCTTCAAGGGAATTGAATCTAGCATATGTTAGATGCTCATTTTATCAATTCAAATTTTGGTTGTGAAGCCACTTCTTTTTATCATTCTTTTCTCTATGAACATTGATTTCACTTGGATAGTGAGTCCTCCTAGCAGTGATCCTTTCTGTAATATCTTATAACTAGTTATAACATATTGTGAGTTAATCCTCACCATATTTTTTCCTTTATTCATTTTTCCACATAAAAATCCTAGTGTTCATGTGTTGTGTGTGTTATGGGTTGTTCATGCTTTTATTCCTTATAATTGTTAAGTTTTCTTTGCTGATTGGATGGTTATTAATTGGTTAGTTTAGTATAATACTAAATCACCCCCCTATCAATAGTCTAAGTGTTTAACAATTGGTATCAAAGGTTGGTTCCTTGGAAGAAGCTTGACCACTTTGGGAAGATCTTGGAAATTGAACATATGGTCAATAGAAAGTTTTGTATTTCTTTGGAAGTGATTCTTGTTATTGGATACACAAAATAGGATTGCATGTTTGACAAAGATGGAGAACTCAAAGTTTCTCTTGAATACCTTGACAAAATTGAAGTTGAAAACACAAATCTGAAGGAAAATATTAAAGAAGCAAATGATTAGATTAAAAAATTGAGATAGCAAATCAATAAGTTTAGAGAAAGACATAAGGAGGTCAATGAACAATTGAAACAAGAAAATGAGAACATCAATAGACTAAAAGTGCAAGTGGATGAAAATAAAAGAATAGAGGAATGTCTAAATGTAATGGTAAAAAGCAAGACTGATGAATGCATAAGGCTTGAACAAGAAGTGGTAAATCTAATATCAGATCTAGAGAAAGCAAGAATTCATGAAGAAAAATTTAAGACAAGTACTACAATGGTTGATGAGTTAATTGTAGTTCAAAAAAGCATTTAAAGAAAAAGGTGGTTGGAGACTTCAAAAAGGAGAAAGCTCAAAAATAGATCAGACACCTAATGCAAAGAAGATCAATAAACCAAAGAAGACTGAAGATAAGAAGAACAATGGAAATTTTTGAAGACCCTCTATCAGGAAACCAAATGCTCAAAGGCACCCATTCTTTAATGGTATTTTTTATTTTCACAATAAATTTGGACATAGAACAATGGAATTTAGAAGAAAAATGAATTAGAATGTTTCATCCTTTACTGGTCAAAGCTTTACATGCAAAAAATTTGGGTAAAAAGTAAATGAATGTAGAAGTCAAATGATGAATGGATATAATAGTGGTAGAATGATTCAATTTTTCAATGGTTACTGCTATACATGCTATAGTTTTGGACAC
This sequence comes from Sequoia sempervirens, assembly GCA_007258455.2. Taxonomy (NCBI): domain Eukaryota; kingdom Viridiplantae; phylum Streptophyta; class Pinopsida; order Cupressales; family Cupressaceae; genus Sequoia; species Sequoia sempervirens. The sequence continues at coordinate 528,914,533 of VDFB02281492.1, read as the reverse complement.
AATGCTAACCAATGCAAATTCAAAATGAATGAAAGGAATAATTCTCAAAGAAATGTCATATGCAACAACTGTAATAGACCATGACATATTGCTAAATTTTACATATGCAAAAATTCAAGGAAGGATAATCTGGTAAAGAGAAATTAACCAATTAAAAAGATTGATCCAATTGAAGTAAAGAAGGAAATGGAAAAGATTTGGAGAAATAAAGAGGAGCCTGAGAACAAGGAAGAATCAAAGACTAAAGATGAATATGTACCTCCATCACGTGTAGATAATTCCCCAAGGAATTGAACCTAAGCACTGGCTTAGGGGGAGCAATAACAGAAAATCATATAACCCCCTACCAATATGAGGTTTCATGGCCTAGAATGAAGATATGAGAAGAATATGGACTGTATGGATCTTTTGGAGAAGACTCCAGAAGAAAATATGTAATTGCAAAGTTTTGTAGAGTTATTTATGGTTAACTATTGCATAAATAAGGTTTTGACTAGCTTTATTCTTTGGCATTTTAAATATGAATTAGGGAAAAATCAAAGGATTATATGAGAAAATTGAAGTGAATTCAAGAATCCATAGGTGATTTGTGAAGTAGAGCATCCAAACCCTAGTTCCTATTGAGCAAGATAAAGGTATTTACCATTTTCTAAAGCTGAAATAGAATTTTTTTTTGGAAGCATTTGAATTCAATAGAGATGGAAACACCTACAATAGTAAATGTGAGTGAGAAAACCCAACTGAAATTCAAGAAATTCCCCATGAAAGTGTTTGAGAATGACCCACTCAGAGCTTTTTCAAGTATTCCATATAGGGTTTTTCCCATAGAGGACATTAGGGCATACATCCACAGGAAAAAGGAAGAGTATGACCATAAAAATTTTGCAAGCCTATGGACAAATCAATTGATTTCATATTATTTCAACATCAAACTTGAGAACGAAAACATATTGAAGAAGAAATTGGACATCTAGCAATCGTTTCCATGCTTCGTCTATGATAATAAAATCAAGTATGTGAGAATGACATTGAGCAAAGTGCATGAAAAATTCTTATGGACTAACATGCCTAGCTTGATATCTAAGGAAGTCATAAGGGAGATTATTGTACTTTGTGGTATTGGACTTGTACCTGTATTGAAGTTTGTGAAGAACAAGAATGTGATAAAATTAACTAGAGCCACATTTGATCAAAGGGATCTCATTGTGAACACTATACAAAACTTTGTAGTAAGGTATGTAGCTATGGTCATAAGATATAATATATATTACATCAACAGAGAGAATTATTTATCAGCTATAGCAATTCATGTAGCCCATGAAATGGTGGAAAAGGGAAAGGAATATGATTTGTGTGAGTTTCTTTGGCAATAACTCTTTAACAACTTGAAGCCAACTAAAGAGAATAGATACCCCTTCAAGTTTGGCTCTTTGGTAGTTTCTCTCTTGTTTTACTTTTTGAGGGAGCTTCCAAGAAGAAGCAATGTTATATGGGAGAAAAGAATATTGGTATTCCATCAATCTTTGAACATCTACACAGTATTGGTGATATGAAAGCTTAAGATGAAGCACTTACTAGATTCTTTGTAGTATTCCAAAAGAGGATGCATGAAAGGGAGAGAATCCCTAGGTCTATGGTGGAAAAATATCAAGATGATATCACATTTTTTGTCAAAACTGATGAATGCATCATTGAAGCTATGAAACCCAAAACAATTTGGCTTCTACCATTTGGGTATGAGATCAATTAAAATGAAGTATATGGTTATGTTGATGTTTTATTGAAGATTCCTAATGACACTACTCAAAAAAGACATGGAACATATGATAATAAATCATTGGAAGTACACATGGAGCTAAAAAATGCTAAATTAAAGAAGGTGACAAAAATGATAAATGACCAACTCAAGGACAAGGGATTCATAGAATAAAAAATATAGGTGTTAAGAGAAAAAGAAGTGAGCATAGCAAGTGGGTCCCTCGGGACTAGGAGGTCTAGAAGAACCGCTTCCACTATTCCCCCTAGTATTTAATAGCCCTTTGGATCAATTTCTATCTCTAGAAGAACCAAGAGAACAAAGACCAATTTTTTGGTAATAGAAGAACCTCAGGAGGAGGAGGTCGCAATGCCTAGAAAGAGAAAGAAAACTACTCTGGTAACTTCTACTACCACTACATAAAAAAGAAGAAAAGAGAAAGCTAAAAGAGAAATGTTCAACTTGAGTGTACTTTTTGAAGAAGAAGAAGAGGATGAATATTCCCCATTAATCCTAAAAAGAAGTGGCATTTTTTCAAAGAAAAAAAGAATGGATATTTCTGATACTTCAGATGAAGAAGAAGAGATTGAGAAGTAAAAGGAAGCCTTTCGGATACATATGTACAAGTGGATGAAGGAAGAAAAACAAATCAGACACAATTGAACCAGAGAAGAAAAAGAATACATTTCCAAAAATTCTGCCCAGTCTAATGAAGTTAGACTTATTGTTCAAAGGTATGTTGCATCATGAGATGTTAGAAGAAACAACTTCCTTATACAAAAATGAAAATGAGGAGAATAGAGCCACCATACTAGAGGAAATCATCAAATACATTGTGTTTAATGAAGTAGAAATGGAAACTCTTAATGGAGAGAAGAAAAGAAGCCAATGAAAAGGAAGAAAAGCTCATATCAGATGTGGGGAAAATCAGATTCTCCTTATCTAGTGTTGACAACACCACACTAGCCCAAGTTCTTAGTGAAGAGTTCAGAAAAAAATGAAGGGTCACACTTCTAATGAGAATAGATCAAGATCAATTTGAGAAAATATAGAGGGAAATAGAGGAAAATATTAATAATATATTACAAAATTATGGCACGATTCCCTTTTCCTATGCTAGCAAGGAACAAGATCTGCTAAATGAAGAAATACGAGCTACTGATACAAAAGAACATCTAGATTATACTCCTCCAAATACATATGAACCAATACAAGGAAATGTTGAAGATGAGGATGTTTTTGTGACCAAAGAGGAAACCACAATGGATCACACTCCTATTCCTCTGGTGACTCAAGTGATTGTAGATCAAGGCAACCTAGAGACATCTATTCCTCTAGTAGATACAAAACAGAACACAAGTGAAGGTGAAAGGAATGATACATTCAATAAAAAAAGGCATGAGAATGAAGAGAATCAAGAAAGAAAGAATTGTGGTGAGAAGGAAGGAGAAGGAGATAAAAATTAAGATAATGAGAAACGAGGAAAGGATAAGGACAAAGGGGATGAAGAAAAAGATAAAGACAAGATCTTCGGAAAAGAGGAAGAAAAGGTAGTGTAAGAAGAAAAATTTGGCATGAGAAAGAATGAAGAAGTAAAGAAGTCTAAGGATTTACCTAATCCCTCCAATGAATCCACCTCCAATAATCCTCTAGAAGGTCTGTTGTCTAAACAATTAAAGTTTCAACCGATTGTTTCTTCTTAATTTTTGTAGTTGCCCATGCAGCAGGGTAGTGTTGATTTAGATAAGATGTATTTTATACACAAGTTGTAGCTAAGTGATGTGTTTAATAAATTAGAAAGAAAATATCTTATTAAAACATATCAAAAGAGCGGTGAATTAATGGATGAAGCTATAAAATCGTTATAGAAAGTCACACCAGGAACTAACATTGATACATCTTTATCTATTGTGGAAAACTTCAAATTTTTGATTGATTCCTTTAAGGAATATGCCTCCGGATTTGAGACAAGGATTATAGAGAAGAAGTTGATGGATATCATAGAGTAATTTCCATTTGTACATACCAAATTTGAAGAATGTTTGAAGGAATTACTAGCCTGTGAGGAAGGAGCAAAAACATTGTTTTATATTGCATGAAGTGATCAGATGTCACACAAGGAATAAAATATGAAATGGACTCAATTGAGTCCCAGATGGCTAATGAATCTAATGCCTATGATCTAGTATTGGAAAAATATGATAAGACCTAGACTACTATAGTGGACTTACATGACAAATTATTCACTTTGTACAGCTAAAAGGAAGAGATTATCAAGCAGCTTGGGAACTTAAGGGACTTGGTAAAAAAAAAGCATATACCTATCTCAAGTGCCCTTTCCAATACTAAAAAAATATCAAAGTTAAATCTTACCCCAATATTGTAGAAGAAGGAGAGGAAACATTGATGGAGCTTGAGTCTCTACACACAATTCTTGTAGCGGTGAAGAAGAATTGGGAAGGAAAATCTACTTGGAAAGTTGTTCTTTAGAAGCTACAAGGATCAACATCTTCAGGAAGACCATTTCTATCTCTATAGACTTTTTAAGTTTTTCATGTTTTAGATTTCTTCATACATACATGGATGTATTAGGATTTTTGGTTAACTTACTAAGGGGGAGCTAGTTCAGTTTGTACATATATTTTGAGGGGTGCACCCTTTTCCCTTGATGTCAAACGGGGGGAGATATTTGTGGAGATATGTTTTTGTTTGGCACCTGTTTCCATCAATGACAAAGAGGGAGATTGTTGAAAGAATGAAGAAGGTTGTCATTAATGTTTTGTCATTGATTTCAACACTACATGATGGATGCCAAAATAGTATGAAGGATAACTATAGAAGAGTTATATTGTCAAAATAGTCATGGGATTTTGCTAAATGTCTACATCAATAGATTTAAGCACACAATGCCCTCTAGTATTTTGGTTCTCATTTTATCACCCATATAGATTTACCTCTATTGTTCTAATATGTTGTTCATGGATATCAATAGCATCTTAATTCATAATTTTAGTTGATTTGGATAAGTGGTTCAAAAGTTGCAAGTAATAGAAGATTGATATATATGGTTTACACAGTTTTCTATGTACTGGATATATCCTAACTATTTTGCACTCCTTCATGGATTTCAATTAGACTTTGCGGTTTTGGGAGAAGGATAACAAGTGTAAAAGAATTGTGTCTTCCAACTGGCATGATATTTTGAGGTCTATGTATCTTATGGTGATGATTAGTTGGAGTATTTTTTCTTTTAGGTCCTATGCTTGGATAACCTAATGTATGTAAAAAGTTGTGGAGATTAAAATGTGATGTAAATGGAAAATGGAATTATTATAGGTTCATTCCAACCTATATTGAATGTGTTTGGGTGTGAAGGCATTTTGATTTGAATTGGGTGTTGACAAGCAACGTTTTATATGATTTGGGGCTACATCTAATTAGGCTAACCTAATTTATGTTTGTGGTGAAGTCTAGTACATATACAAGGTTTATTTGAGCTTTTGATGAATAAACATGAATGTGTACATGATCTGAATGCAAGCAATGATGTGAAATTTTGTAGAATTAGGCAAGTAGGTTGTGAGTGTTGAGAAAAGGTGTGTGAATATAGAGCAAAGCAGAGAGTTGTAATCTAAGTTGAATAAAGAGTATTATTAGTGTATTTTTCTTCAAGGGAACTAAATCCAACATATGTTAGATGCATTTTTTATCAGTTCAAATCTTGGTTGTGAAGCCACTTCTTTCTATCTTTCTTTTCTCTATGAATAGTGAATTCACTTGGATAGTGAGTCCTCTTGGCAGTGAGCCTTTTTGTAATATCTTATAACCAATTATAACATATTATGATTTAATCCTCATCATGGTTTTTCCCTTTTTTGGTTTTCTACTTAAAAATCCCGGTGTTCATGTGTTGTGTGTGTTATGGGTTGTTCATGCTTTCATTCCTTATAACTATTAATTTTGATTTGGTAATTGGATGGCTATTAATTGGGTGGTTTAATAGAATATTGATTCACCCTCCTCCCAATATTCTGAGTGTTCAACATGAAAACATGCTAAAATATCCAAAACATTATCCTTAATATTCTCCCCCTTTGACATCAAGAGCAAAGGGTACCTATACAACAATTATGACTTTCACCATAAACTCCCCTTGAGAAATGTAAGCATATGTACAAACTGAAAAAATGGATTGACTCCCCCTTATTCATGTATCAAAGAAAAAACCCAAAAACTATACTTGAAAATAACACTATAAATTCCACATATGTACAAGGAATCTAAACTAAAATATTGGAAATGCATAAAGAGATTAGAAGTAAGTCAAGCAGAGGTGGTTGATGCCTGCAACTTCTTCAAATGGTCCTGCCAAGATTTCCTTTCACATTCCCATTCTCTCTTATCTTCTGCAAATAATCTATATTACATTTCAAACTACATATGTATCTCTTCTACTTCTTCTAGAATGCCAAGTACCAGATTCATCTTCTTGGTTTTTTTTGCAATCAAAATAGATTTTGAAACAAGTATAAATTTGGGATTGACCATATCCTTGATTTCTCCAAACTACAAGATGATGTGTTCTTTTTGTGCTTGTAGCTAAAATAATTTCTTATGCATATCCTCTATTATACTCCTTGTCTCTCTAGTTAGATCAATTGTTGGATCATAAGCACTTGATATGGTATTGATTTGAAACTCAATAGAGTTCATCTCCTACATTATGCTTTGTGTGGCTTCAGGACACTTCATGCCATATTGATATAGATTCTTCACCTCATCAACACACCCTTCAACATCCTTCATCAAATCTAAAAAAAATTTATGTGCAATAGCACATTTCTCAAACATTTATAATATTCTCTTTTCATTTATCCTTTTCTCAACCTCTTTTTCTATTTCTTCTTTCATTCCAAAGGCATATGCTTTAAATGAATTAATTAGCAGTTTGAGATTTTCTATATTGGATAGTGATGTGTCAACATTTGTGTTGGGTATGGTCTCTTGAAGTTCTTTTACTACTTCCTCCACCATTTCTCCACTTCTCTAATATTTTTCAATAATTTCTTTCCTTGTAAATGCATAAAACACATCTCCCAATTGTAGCTTGTGGATGGGAGAGATCTTATCCAAATCCACACTACCTTGCTACATCAGCAATTGCAGTAGTTGTGAAGACACAATAGTTTGGAACTTGGTTTGTACACTCAATATATTCTTTAGGGAATCTCTAAAGGAACTAAAGGAGTCACTAAAAACCTTTATTTTCTTTGCAACATTTCCCTTTGATTCCTTCTCTTTAGCATTACCGTATTTTATCAGCTTGTCTGTTTCTTTTTTTCCATCTTTGGATGCATCCTTTTTATTTTCTTCATCTTCTTCATTTCCTTTATCATTCTCTTCTATATCTTCCTTTGCAAGTTTTACAATGTTTATCATAGGAGTAACATCTTGTATCAGAGGAGTGATGGTATTTTCCTTTGCAATGTCTTCTCTAATCACTACATCCTTAACATTTCTTTATGTCATATCCTCCACTTCCAGAGGTGTGTTGTCCTATGTAGCTTCTTCATTTTTTTCATGTTCATGTTGAGCATCATTTGTTTGTACCTCTTCTTCAATGTTTGGTTCCAGATTATGGGTCTCCACATTCAATTCTTCCTTATTATATGCTACCATCCCTGTTTTTTATGTTATCTCCTCTACTTTTTCATTTTGTTCCTTTTTTATTCTTTCAAGGTCACTTTGATCTTTTCCCATAAGGGTTGTCACCATTTCCTTAGTTCTTATCTCCTTGTTGTATATAGTAGCTAATGTTGCTTAGTCTTCCTCAAATAGAGGAGCACACATTCTTTCCAATGCTTCTTCTTTTATCCTTTCTTCTTCTTTTATAGCTTCTTTCCTTCTTTCAAACAATATGTTCCACAAATCTTCAAGTATATGTTTCTTGATGTTCCACATGTCAACCTCAAGAAAAAATAAGTACTTGATCATAGCTTCAATGATTATGGTTGTATCCACCTCATCTGCTTCTTTGTGTAGGGCTACGGTCTCCCCTAACATATCAATTTGTAAAATACTATTTAACAATGCCTCTAATTTCATAGGTGAGTGAGACCTTACTAGTTCTTTTTGTTCTTTTCCTTCATCTATAACCTTCTTTATTTTTGCACTCTTCTTATTTTTTCGAGGATCCTTCTTAGATTCCTTCTTCTTCTCCCTTATGTGTACCATAAATGCTTCTCTTTCTTTCTCAATTTCCTCTTCACTATCAGTGTCAATGATATCAAGTCTTCTTCTTTAAGAATTAGCTTCACCTTATGAATCATCACTTCTTCTTTGGACTAATTGTGACCATTCTTCTTCATCTTCTACTACATTGATTTCTATACCCTTCTCTCTCATTTCCTTTTTTCTTTATTCTTCTTTTAGAAGGGATAGTAGGTGATGTAGCAACAATACTTTTCTTCTTTTCAACCCTTGTGGTCTGCACAACTAGAGGAGATTTCTCCTTTACCAGAGGGCTAGTAGTTGTCTTTCTCTTTTCTCCAATAGTTGGCATAGTCTTAGAGGACTTCTAGATAGAAGGAGAAGTGGTAGCTATCCTACCAAATCTTCTTATGCTTCCAAATCCTTCTACATCACTTAAGTCTACCTTAGCTCTTTCTCTTGCATAATATACACATTCTTTTGAAATTCCCATTTCCGTTGCATACAAATCAACCATCTTATCAACATTCTTCTTTCTTAGAAGTTTTCTTTTTTCCATGTGTACTTCCATAGAATTTTCTTTATATGTGGCATACCTTGCTTTAGTTTCATTTTCATTGATCTCACATCCTAGTGTAGGGATCCATAGTGTCCTTGGTTCCACTACTTCCATCATACACTCATCTATTGACACTAGAAAATTGATGTCATTTTGATATTTCTCAACCATTTTTCTAGGTATTATGTCCCTTTCATGCATTCTCCTTTGAAATACCACAAATAAAGTAGCAATATCATCATCTTGTTCCTTCCCATCTCCAAGTTCAATCATATGGTCTCTGATCTGATGGGAAATAGGTCTACCTCTAAGCCATGTCACACTCTAAGTTCTAGGTAGTTGCTTTAGAAAATAGAAAAGTAAGCATACCACCAAAGTCCCATACTTGAATACATATTTCTTTTCCTTATTTTTCTTTAAGTTATCCATCAATTTTTGTCTAAGCAACTCACAAAGATCATAGCATGCACCATTTTCAACCATCTCATATGCCACATTGATTGCAGTAGTAGATACTAAATTGTCTCTATTTTTGAAGAAAATTTTATAGTCAATCATCATTTTTGTGTATCTCACAACTAGATTTCTAATGGGATTCACTACTAGAGCAGTTTTATCATATGTATCACCTTCCTTCTCCATAACCATTTCATTCTTAACAAATTTCAACATATGAACTGGTTCAGTAGAGCATAGACTAGTAACCTCTCTTATCACTTCCTTAGTTATCAACCCAAGCGTATCAATCCAGATAAACTGATCATGGATTCTGGTAAGTGCCATTCTAATCCACTTGCTATCAAAATAGGAATTAGAGAATCGTTTCCATACATACAATCTCTTTGTGACTAGGTTTTGAAATTATAGCTTTAGAAAAAAGTCTTCTCTAGTAGTCTCACTAACCCACAATTCCCCTAACTTAGAATGATTAAATTCTTCTATCCTCCCATGAATGTAGATCCTAATATCCTCAATTGGTAAAACCCCACAAGGAATATGAGAGAATGCATCTAACGGGTCATCTTCTATGGATTTTGTAGGATACTTCTTAAATTTTGGTTGTGGTTTTTATGTAACTTCAATTACCCTTGGTATAGCTATTACAAATTTACTTAAATTTCCTTAAAAAAATATTCTTTGTGAAACTGGGGTAAAACATGGATTATAAATACCTTTTTCCTCACTTTCTGAACTAGGGTTTTGATGCACTACTTCTCAAATTGCATTGATTACACTTTCGTAGCTCTGCTCCTAAAAATGATTTGTGAAATGAATTTTCCTTAGTGAAATCACTTTATAATTCTTCAATTTTGACCTAATTCTGCATTGAATGTTTTGAACAATAAAACTAGCAACACTTTATCTATATGCACAAACAACTTTTGAAGCTCTGCAAACTTTTGCATCATGTTTTCTTCCACAATTTTCACCATTAGATCAACCATGTTGGTCTTCATCATATATCTTTGTGCTAAGGTATCGACACCTCTTCTTTGGTAGGAGACAAAAGATTTCCATTAAAGCTCCCCCTAAGCCAAAGCATTTGTCTTAGTTTTCAGAGGAAATATCTACACTAGATGAGGGTACAAATTCTTCTTTGACTTTTATCTCTTCCTTATTTCTCCAAATCTTTTCCATTTCCTTCTTTGTTTCGGCGAGGTCAACCTTTTTAATTGGTTCATTCCATATTATCATATTATCTTTCCTTGCATTTCTTCTGTAAAACTTGGATATGTGTCCAAGTCTACTGCAATTATAGCATACAACATTCTTCTGAACATTATTCCTTCCATTCATTCTAGATATGTATTAATTAGCATTATGTCCAAATCCATAGAACTTATAACAATAGCCATTGAAATATTGAATCATTCTACCATTGTTATAGCTATTCATCATTTGACTTCTTCATTCACTAGCTTTATGACCAAATATTTTTCTTATAAAACATTGACCAAAAAGGGATGGGACACTCTAATTCATTCTACTTCTACATTCCATTTCCTTATGTCCAAATTTATTGCAAGAATAACAAAAACATTGAAATATGGGTACCTTTGTGCATTTGGTTGTCTTACTAGTGGTCTTCTAGCTTCATTTCTTTGATTTTGGATCTTTCCATTGTTTTTATCTTCAATATTCCTTTTAGTATTTGATGTCTAATATGACTTTTAACTTTCTCCTATCTCAAACCCTAATCCACCTTTGTCTTTAGGGCCATTCTATTTTTTAATCATCTCATCAAGCTTTGTAGCACTCATTTTGAATTTAGCATCATGACTCCTTTCTTTCTCAAAATATGATCGCATATGTACCACTTCTTTCTCAAGCCTTGTAGACTAGTGATGGATTTATTTTCTTGCTTCAATTGCTCATTGACTTCCTTATGCCTTTCTCTAAACTTCTTTATTTTCTCTCTCAATTTTCTAATGCATTCATTTACTTCTTTGATATTTTCTTGAAGATCTCTATTTTCATCTTTAGTCTTTTCAAGATCTTCAAGGGAAACTTTGATTCTCCATCTTTTTCAAGCATGCAATCTTCTTCAATGATTCCCACTATTGAAATCTCTTCCAAAGGAATAGGAAATTTTCTATCAGTCATGTGTTGAACCTCTAAGATCTTCCCAAAGCAATTAATCTCCTTCCAAGGAACCAAGATCTAATACAAATTTTTGAACACCAAGAATACTGAGAGGGGGGATGAATCAGTATTCTATTAAACCATTCAAACATTTAACATCCAGTTACCAAAGCATATTCAACTGTACTAACAAAAGAAAGCATGAAACATCAACATCACATAACACATGAACACCAAGATTTTTATGTGGAAAACCCAAAATGGTAAAAACCACAGTGAGGATTAGCTCACAATATATTATAACTTGTTATAGTATATTTATAGATGTTCTCACTACAGGTGGACTTGCTATCTATAGAGAAAAATAAAAGAGAGATGGTGTCTCATGACCTATTTTGAACTGTTACAATTACATTTATCATATACATGAAATATAGTTCCAATGAAGCTCAATAAACTAATTTTACACACTTCATCTGATTTAAATTTAATACTATGACTTTCTCTGCATTTGCATCACTATAATCTTCTAAAGAACATTCACAACTTAACTTCGCAATGCTCTGATAATATTCACATGTATAATTTTCATATAACACATCATATATTCATTCCATACATAAAAATACCAAAAAATATCTAACATATATATTTGCATCAACTCTAACATCAATTAGGTTAGCCTAATTAGATGTAACACAAAAAATATAATTTTTTGACTCCAAAATTTTTCATACATATCTCGTGCCAAGATTCAAATCTCAATACAACTTGAAATAGGTTTTCTTGTACCTATAATTGATCCCACATAAGACTGCATCATTTATTTATCCTTCGCATACCTTCAAACATATTAGGTCAACACCGCTAGAGACCTAATAACAAAATTCTTCAACTGTGTATCCATTTCTTGACACGTGGACCTCAAAATTCAATGCCAACTAGAATCCATGCTCTATTTCCATTTTGAAACTTATCCTTAAAAGCACAAAACTAAAAACTCATTCGTGGAGAAGTGTAGAATCTCCCACAAAATTGTACTATATAGAAAATAACTATAATTTCCAAGCTAAACTCTATAACTCATATCTCTCCAACCACTTGTGAAAACATAATGAAATCTTGGAATCAAATACATCTAACATCCACAAAAATAATTTTAGAATCATAAAGTGAAACCTTTATTTTTGGAGTGGTTTAGACCCAAAAACAATCACTCTATAACACTATATAAGCAAAGTTGACACTTAGTCAATTTCCAACACAATTGATATTTTTGGATCAAACCATCTTGCAAAGATGTCTTCCACGACACCTTAAAAACCTATTATAAATCATCAAAATATTTTGCAACCAAAATCTTCACATAAGTTACAAAGTTAACATCAATGAAAAAACTACAACACATCATTATGTACCTTTCATGCTCATGTTTCCAAATAGCATCACCAATGACATTATTCAATAATCTCCCCAAACTTCTAATAAATCTCTCCTTTCAATAACTCTTAAATTATCCATACCCTTTCATCTAATCTAATAATTCAATAAAATATTTGTTTCCTTGTTGATATGGGTATTTAATTACTTAATTATGTCATTAATGAGTGACACTATTTTTTATCCCTCTATTAAAAAATGTTATCTCTATCCACATTCATAATACTTTTGGAATTCTAAAAAATCAGTCCTATAATGTTTATAATTCTCAATAGTAGCCCTCTTAATGTACTATAATCTAGCTTCCTAGTTTGCTCAATACTCTTGTGGTATATTTCTTATCTCTCCTAGACTTGTTTCAATCTCTTCTCTTCCATGTTTATTTCCATTTTCACCTTACTTTATTTCAAAATTTCTCCTTTTGAAATGTGTGTGTTTGATTTATAATTTTACTAATCATTTTATTCATTCCTAATGGATTCTATTCTTACCTTTATTTTTTATCTCTTTGATATCCCTTTCAAGATCACCCTTTTTCCATTCATCATCCACTAGGTTCATAATTCCTCTCATAGGATAGAACCTAGTATATTTTATATAAATCATCATTTTTTTCTTTCTATATATTATTGAAACCTTCCCTACTACAAACCTTCCTTAAAAATTTATCCTTCCCTTAATATTCCCTAATATCTTGAAAATGGAACTAAAATATTGGTAAAATAAGAGGCATAAATTGGAGTTCTCATATTATGCTCTTAAATTTTGTATTTGTATCCTAATGTGGAGGGTAAAATAAGAATTAAACCATATGCAATGAATTATTTAAAGTAGTTCAAGGTATTAAACAACACATAAGTTAATATGTATGCACATATATCCATCTTATACATATAACACATGTTGTAAGATATAATATATTCATTATATCAAATTGTAGTATATAATTATTAGTATAACAATATATATTTTGCAAGTATGAAAGTATTGTCATTGTTGTCAACTAGTTAACTAGTTCTCAACTAGTTGTTTTTGTTATTGATGTCATGGATAATGGTTATTGGTTGTATATGTCAAGGATATTGAGAAAATTGTAAAGGAAAAGGTTGTAGGTGTTCAATGGTTGCTCTAGGATTTTCTTTGGGATTTTTTGTTATACTAATGAGGATCTGAGGTATTGTTCATGGTTGTTAGAAGTTGCTATATCCAATATTTAGGCTTCTAGATCATTGTACATTTTGAGTTATGTTCACCAATTGTGAACTGTGTTTTTTCGGTGTATCTGGCTGAGGTCCAAGAGAAATGTAGTTGCTTTAGATTTCTTCTTGTTCAAGTTTTATGACTTGTGGTTCTAGAGTTAAGTTGATATGATCATGTTGAAGATAATTTTTTTATCTGGAAGGATTGGATTGTGTTAAGGTTGTGTGTGCCTAATTGATTTATGTGTTTTACACTAGTTTGCTTGGCCTTGTGTTTAGCACTACTTTCGAAGCTTATGGAAGCATTTGTTTGGGTCACCCTCATTCTAATTCCACCCTAGAATGTTTTGGCACCAACCTAATTTGAATTTGTAAATGAAAATGGTGTGTGGATGACTTTGGATATGTTTCAAAGTTGAAGGTGGTATAAATATAGGATGAGATATTGGTGAAAGGTGTGCAAAGAAATAGAGCAAGATAGATGTGAGATAGATGTGAATCAATGTGTATGTAATGTGAGTTGGTGCAAATCAGTGCAAAGTCTAATTGATGAGTTTCTAGAAGAAATGAGTTGAATGTGTACTCTATCATTCAAGCATGTCTGCAAGTGTTTGTGCTATGTGTAACATATCTCTTCTATCTTCTTTGTATCTATGTGGCAGTGAGCCCTCTGGGTGGTTAACTCTTGTTGGACAGTGAGTCCTAATCTAGACAGTGAGTCATATTTTGGCAATGAGCCTTTGTAATTGGTTTTGATATTCTCTATATTGTGAGCTAATCCTCACCATGTTTTTTCCCTTATTGGGTTTTCCACGTAAATCTGGTGTTACTATGTATTGTGATGTTTTTCATTTTCTACCTTGCATTAATGATTAATCATATTAGCAGAATAAATGATTTGTGATTGATTTAATTTCTATGAAAGTTTTAAAGGTTAAAGTTTGTTACAATTGATTCCCACCCCCTCTCAATTGTCTTGTTCAACAATATCTTCACTCATATATGGTAGAGGAGCACCTAGGCTAATCTCCATTTGTTTAGTTCAATTTTGGCTTGTACCTGACCTTAGCCAAGTCAGATGTAGTGTGTTTAGTTTGGACCTTAGAAGGTCTTGTTTGTGTGATGAGTTAGTCACTAGGACTTAGGACATCCTAGTTTATTCAATGTTGTAAATGTTGCTTTATTTAGCTTTGGACAGCATATGTTAGGAATATAAAGCATTAAATGAGTTATAACCACATGGTCATTGTTAGAAGGTGCCAAGAGACAGTTAAGGGAGTTGTTGGCTTGAGATCAAGGTGTTAGAGGTCCTAAGATTTAGGATCATGACACAATGATGGAAGTTGCAAAAGTTGTAAAATTGCATGGCAACATTTTGTGTGATTGCATGCAACTTAGTTATATTGGATTCCCTTGAAATTAGGGATGTGGAGTCGAGCAACTTTCCTTGAAACATGGTAAAGGCTTCAGAATAGGGGTGGTGGCTCTTAGAGAGCAGTTAGAATGCTTTGTAATCAAATTTTGGTTTGGAAGAAATAGAGGATCTCTACATTTTCTGTGTATCTCATGTGCTTTGATGTGATAGTGATATCTAATGGTTTATATGCACTGATTTGGCATTGGATCTGAGTTTACACAACATATTTTAGCATTCTTTCTTTTGTAAGTAAGTACATTTGATTTAGCTTAGGGGTCTGGTGTGAACAAATTAGGATTTAGGGTGTTTACTGTCTTTTCCTAAACAATCAGTCTTTTCCATGGCTCCCCCATGAAGTCTAACCACAGGGTCTTCCTGAGGAGGGATGGATATGTTAGGGGAGCTAGTAGTTTGTATATTTTTAGCAGTAGGAAGTGTAGGGAATGGAGCAATGATTTTTAATCTCAAACCCTAGGCGAGCTAGGACCGCCCGGTTAGGAGTTTGATAGAGAAAAGTTGAGAACTTAGGTAGGGGAAGGAACTACTGTACGGAAACAGTACGGTTTTAGGTAGGTCTTAGTCACATTTTGACATGTTGAAAAGGATTGAGGCTTGAACAATCCACTGGTGTGAGGAATCAGCAAGAAATCCTTGAAACCCTATGAATTAGGTCAATTAGCCCTTTCTACCCTAGATTATAGGAATCGACTGTACGGATGATACAGGGGTCTGACACCCTATGAAACATTTAAAGGACTAAAAAGGGTACCTGGAAGTGAGATTTATTTGCTAGGTTGTTTGACAAGTTTGAGCAAGAATAGCCAAAAAGTGATTGGTAAGGGCTACAAGGAAATAGGCCTCTTCAAGGAAAAATCTTGAGATCGGGTAGTTTGAAGACTAAAGACCCTCCAAGATGCATTCAGTTGAATGTGAAATGTAAGGAGACAGTGACTCTAACACCCCTGCAAGTAGTTCAAGCAAGATGATGAAGTTGGCACTTAGATCCTTCTAGGTGTTGAGAGGAAATTTGCAAATTCACATGGTGTTGGTCTTCCAAAGGTAAAGCACAAGTGGAGAACTCTTTGAGAAGAGTTGAAGCAAGACTTAGTTAATGATCTAAGTCTAAATAGAGCCCTGAAGTTGTCAGGTTCTTGGTGGAAGACAAAGAGAAGTCTTCTAGGAGATTATGCAAGCAACCTTTGGTTACATCATACACGAGATGGTGCAGGAGCACCTAGGCTAATCTCCAGTTTGTTTAGTTCAATTTTGGCTTGTACCTGACCTTAGCCAAGTTAGGGTGTTTGTGTGTTTAGTTTGGACCTTAAAAGGTCTTGTTTGTGTGATGATTTAGTCACTAGGACTTAGGACATCCTAGTTTATTCAATGTTGTTAAATGTTGCTTTATTTAGCTTTGCACAACATATGTTAGAATATAAAGAATTAAATGAGTTATAACCACATGGTCGTTGTTAGAAGGTGCCAAGAGACAGTTAAGGGAGTTGTTGGCTCGAACCAAGGTGTTAGAGGTCCTAAGTTTTAGGATCATGGCACAATGATGGAAGTTGCAAAAGTTGTAAAATTGCATGGCAACATTTTGTGTGATTGCATGCAACTTAGTTATATTGGATTCCCTTGAAATCAGGGATGTGGAGTTGAGCAACTTTCCTTGAAACATGGTAAAGGCTTCAAAATAGGTGTGGTGGCTCGTAGAGAGCAGTTAGAATGCTTTGTAATCAAATTTTGGTTTGGAAGAAATAGAGGATCTTTGCATTTTCTGTGTATCTCGTGTGTTTTGATGTGACAGTGATATCTAATGGTTTATATGCACTGATTTGGCATTGGATCTGAGTTTACACAACATATTTTAGCATTCTTTCTTTTGTAAGTAAGTACATTTGATTTAGCTTAGGGGTCTGGTGTGAACAAATTAGGATTTAGGGTGTTTATTGTCTTTTCCTGAATAGTCAGTCTTTTCCATGGCTCCCCCATGAAGTCTAACCACGGGGTCTTCCTGAGGAGGGATGGATATGTTAGGGGAGCTAGTAGTTTGTATATTTTTAGCAGTAGGAAGTGTAGGGAATGGAGCAATGATTTTTAATCTCAAACCCTAAGCGAGCTAGGACTGCCCGGTTAGGAGTTTGATAGAGAAAAGTTGAGAACTTAGGCAGGGGAAGGAACTACTATACGGAAACAGTATAGTTTCAGGTAGGTCTTAGTCACATTTTGACATGTTGAAAAGGATTGAGGCTTGAACAATCCACTAGTGTGAGGAATCAGCAAGAAATCCTTGAAACCCTATGAATTAGGTCAATTAGCCCTTTCTACCCTAGATTATAGGAATCCACTGTACGGATGATACAGGGGTCTGACACCCTATGAAACATTTAAAGGACTGAAAAAGGTACCTGGAAGTGAGATTTATTTGCTAGGTTGTTTGACAAGTTTGAGCAAGAATAGCCAAAAAGTGACTGGTAAGGGCTACAAGGAAATAGGCCTCTTCAAGGAAAAATCTTGAGATCGGGTAGTTTGAAAACTAAAGACCCTCCAAGATGCATTCAGTTGAATGTGAAATGCAAGGAGATAGTGACTCTAACACCCCTGCAAGCAGTTCAAGAAAGATGATGAAGTTGGCACTTAGATCCTTCTAGGTGTTGAGAGGAAATTTGCAAATTCACATGGTGTTGGTCTTCCAAAGGTAAAGCACAAGTGGAGAACTCTTGAGAAGAGTTGAAGCAAGACTTAGTTAATGATCTAAGTCTAAACAGATCCCTGAAGTTGTCAGGTTCTTGGTGGAAGACAGAGAGAAGTCTTCTAGGAGATTGTGCAAGCAACCTTTGGTTACATCTTACACCATATTGGTATCAGAGCAACGTTTGATCAAGGCTTGTGATTGATGTTGCAGCCCACTGAGTCAGTAGGAGAGAACACACCAGAGGAAGAAAGAACCATGGTGACTAATGTTGAGTTAGCTAAAAAGGTAGAAGAGCAAGAGGAAGATAACCAGAGGCTAAGAGAAAGGTTATCTCGAATGGAGAATCTCTTGGATGAACTCCAAGAAACAACAGATAAAGTGAAAGACAAGATAGAGCAGAAGGAAGAGCAGGAAGCAAAGGAAAAAGAAGAGGAATTGGAGGAGGAAGCTCCAAAGCCTGATCCTGTTCTTGCTGAAGAACCCTTCCTGAAGGCACTGTAGGCCTTAAGTGGTAAAGCATTGGAAGGTGTGCCACTATTTAGTGGACAAATGGACCCTGATTCAGTTGTAGACTGGATTGAAAGCATATAAAATCACTTTGAATGTGATGGTATAACAAAGGCCCAAAAGGTAAAAGTGGCCAAGTCAAGGTTGAGAGGAGCAGCTATCACATGATGGAAATTTGTACAAGCTGAAAGAGAAAAAGAAGGCAAAGGTCCCATAGTTTCATGGAGAGGAATGGTAACTAAGATAAGGCAGACCTATCTACCTGATGACTATGAAGTTCAGTTGCATAGGAGAAGACATAATCTGAGGCAAAAAGATATGGATGTTCAAACATATACCAAGGAGTTTCAAAATTTTTGCCTCAAATCAAAGGTGGTTGAAGATGAAAGCATCAAACTAGCAGGGTACTTAAATGGGCTTAAGTGGTCTATCCAAGAAGACATGAGCCTAGTGAACTTCAAAACAGTCTGCCAATGCTATCAAATGGCCTTAAAAGTAGAGGAGAAAGGCAAAAAGAAGCAAGAGAAAAACCCCAAAAGTAGAGGTAAAGGGAAAGATAGCACAGGACAAAGAGGTGGTTATGGTGGAAGAAGTTCAGAATCAAGAGCCCAAGGAGAAGTCAAATACTCTGAACAGCAAGAAGGAAGCTCTAGTAGAGGTGGTAGAGGAAGAGGTTTCAGCTCCAGAGGAAGGAGTGGTGGACAAGGAAGAGGCAACTACTTCACTAATATGAAATGTTACCACTGCAATCAATTGGGACACCCGGCCTATAGATGTCCAGAGAAAGGTAGTACTTCTCATGGAGGTGACAAGAGAACCAACCTGGTTCATGATGAGACAGCTGTAGCAAATAAATATCCTGAGGTACCATTGAATTCAGGGGAAGGTGAGAACCTCATGATGAGGAGAACTTTGATCAAGGAACCGGTGAAAGAAGAGCCAAGCCAAAGGAGGTCCTTGTTTAGGATAAAGTGCAAGATGATGGGGAAAGTGTGTAGAGTCATCATTGACTCAGGTTCTACTAACAATATTGTGTCAGTGGAGGCAGTCACCAAGCTGAAGTTGACAAGGATACCCCACAACAATCCTTACAAGGTCACATGGCTCAATAAAGGTCAACATGTCTTGGTGAATGAACAAGCATGGGTGGAGTTCTCAATTGGTAGGTACAAGGACAAAGTTTTGTGTGATGTGTTACCTATGGATGCATGTCACTTGCTCCTAGGTAGACCATGGCAATTTGACCGCCAAGCTGTGCATGATGGAGCAAAGAACTCCTATACCTTCAAGAAAGATAAGGTGACTTTCAAAATTCAGTCTTTGCTAGAAGATACAGAGGTGCAGACAGCAGGTTCTAAACTGCTCATGGTGGGAGAAAAAGAGTTCCTAGAAGCCTTGGAAGAAGGAGAAGGAGTTGGCTATGCAGTGATGATCAAGCCAAGAGAGGTGAGCAAAGAGAAAGCAGCTGAAAAGCAAGAGTTACCTAAGGAGATACAGAAATTGTTGCAGACCTATGAAGGCATTGTAAGTAGTGGTCAACCAGCAACATTACCTCCTAAAAGAGCCATAAGTCATAGGATAGACTTGATACCAGGAGCTACCCTTCCAAACAAAGCAGCTTACAAGATGACACCTCAACAAAATGAGGAAATAGCCAGGCAGATTCAAGAACTTCTAAACCAAGGTCTCATTAGGAAAAGCATTAGTCCATGTGCAGTACCCACTGTCTTAGCACCTAAAAAGGGAGGAGAATGGAGGCTTTGTACTGATTCCAGGGCAATAAACAAGATAACCATCAGGTATAGGTTCCCTATCCCTAGGATTGAAGATCTCATGGATTGTCTAGGTGAAGCTAGGTACTATACCAAGATAGATTTAAAGAGTGGTTATCACCAAATTAGGATACATGAGGGAGATGAGTGGAAAACAGCCTTCAAAACCAATGAGGGTCTCTATGAGTGGCTAGTTATGCCATTTGGCTTGTCTAATGCCCCCTCCACATTCATGAGACTCATGAATGAAATCCTCAAGGACTACATTGGAAAATTTGTAGTAGTGTATCTTGATGATATACTAATCTATAGCAGAACAAGAGAAGAGCACCTCCAACATATAGAGTTGATTTTCAAGAAGCTACAGAGGAGAAGTTGATGATCAATTTGGAAAAGTGTGAGTTCATCAAAACAGAGTTGGTGTACCTTGGATTTGTGCTATCACATGGCAACTTGAAGATGGATAGCAGCAAAGTGGAAGCCATCCTCAATTGGCCTACTCCAAAGACAGCATAGAGGTAAGAAGCTTCCATGGTCTTGCTCAATACTATAGAAAGTTTATAAGACAGTTTAGTGCTATTTGTGCTCCTATGTTGGATACCATAAAAGGAGGAATGAAAACCAAGTTTGTATGGAATGAGAAAGCTAACAAAAGTTTTGAGTTGCTAAAGGAAAAGATAGCTACCCAACCAGTTTTGGTGTTGCCAAGCTTTGAGAAGCTATTCACCATTGAGTGTGATGCAAGCAATGTGGCTATTGGAGCTATTCTCAGTCAAGAGGGCAGACCGGTGGCTTTCCACTCAGAGAAGTTAAGTGAAGCCAAGAAGAAGTATTCTTCTTATGACCTTAAGATGTATGCATTGGTTCAGGCTTTAAGGAAATGGAGGCATTACTTGCTTCCCAAGGAATTCATAGTATATTCAGACAACC
The DNA here is from genome assembly GCA_007258455.2 of Sequoia sempervirens. NCBI lineage: Eukaryota > Viridiplantae > Streptophyta > Pinopsida > Cupressales > Cupressaceae > Sequoia > Sequoia sempervirens. The sequence continues at coordinate 528,893,468 of VDFB02281492.1, read as the reverse complement.
AAGCATTCAGTTTCCTGAATTCACAAGAGAAGTTGAGTCACAGACACATGAAATGGGTGGAGTATTTACAAGCTTACACCTTCAATATCAAGCACAAGAAAGGAGCTCTCAACAAAGTGGCAGATGCCTTGAGCAGAAGAGTCCTCACAATTCAGGAAATTCAGTTGAAGAGCATGGGGATAGATCATTTCAAGGATCTATATGCAAATGATGAAGATTTTGTAGACATCTATAAGGTATGTGCTGAATACAAGAATCATTTCCATAGCAAATATGCTGAATATACTTTGCAAAGTGATCTTTTGTTTAAAGGGAATCAACTATGTGTTCCTAGAGGTTTTATTAGGGAAAACTTGATACAAGAAAAGCATAATGGTGGATTGAGTGGTCATTTTGGGATCACCAAAACTCAGGAACTGGTTCAAAGGTTTTACTATTGACCAAGGATGAACCTAGATGTCAGGAGGTATGTGGAGAGTTGTATGGTGTGTCAAAAGGCCAAGGGTACTTCTTCAAATGCAGGCCTATACCAACCACTACCTATCACTACTAGGCCATGGGAATGCTTGAGTATGGACTTTGTAGTTGGGTTACCCAAGACAAGGCAAGGCATGGATAGTGTTTATGTGGTTGTAGATAGATTCAGCAAAATGGCTCACTTTGTGCCATGCAAAACAACCAATGATGCTAGTCAAATAGCCTCTCTTTTCTTCAAAGAGATAGTAAGGATTCATGGATTACCAATCAGCATTGTATCAGATAGAGACACTAAGTTTATGAGTCATTCTTGGAAGACTCTTTGGAAAATAATGGGCACTAATTTATCCTTTGGATCTACATACCATCCTCAAACTGATGGTCAGACTGAAGTTGTAAATAGGACACTTGGAAATCTCTTAAGATGCTTGACCAAGGAGTATGGTCAACAATGGGATCAATTGATTGGGCAAGCTAAATATGCCTATAATGATACTGTCAATAGATCAACAGGGAAGAGTCCCTTTGAAATTGTCTATGGACTACATCCTAGAGGTGTTTATGAGTTGAGAGAGTTAAAGGATGGAGTCAAGGGAAGTGGATACGCTGATGACTTTGCCTATGCAATGCAGGAGATTCATGAGATAGTCAGAAAAACATTGGCAAAAAACACCATGAAACATAAGACCAAGGTGGATGAGCATAGGAAAGAAGTTCAATTCCATGTTGGAGACTTAGTAATGGTGCATTTGAACAAGTCTAGACTGCAGAAAGGAGTTCCTCATAAGTTGCAAATGAAGAGGATAGGTCCCTGTCCTATCTTGGAGAAAAATGGGAACAATGCATTCAAGGTGCAGCTACTAGATGACAGTGGACTGTCCCCTATTTTTAACATTTTAGATCTAGTTCACTACAAAGGACCACCACCAAACATGGATCAGACCCTCCATGAAGTCATCCAGTATGTGGAAGAACTCAAACTGCCCTCCACAACAGTCAAACAAGCTGACAGTGTATTGGACAATAGGGTCTATAAGAAAACTAGAACCAAGGAGTACAAAGAACATCTGATTAAAAGACATGGTCAACCTGATGCTGATGCAGTGTGGATCAAAGAATCAGAGTTCAAGAAGTTGGGCCTTGATCTCAACTTGCTCAATCCAAGGGTGGATTGAAATTTTCTATTTTGGGGAGGATGGTGCAGGAGCACCTAGGCTAATCTCCAGTTTGTTTAGTTCAATTTTGGCTTGTACCTGACCTTAGCCAAGTTAGGGTGTTTGTGTGTTTAGTTTGGACCTTAGAAGGTCTTGTTTGTGTGATGAGTTAGTCACTAGGACTTAGGACATCCTAGTTTATTCAATGTTGTTAAATGTTGCTTTATTTAGCTTTGCACAACATATGTTAGAATATAAAGCATTAAATGAGTTATAACCACATGGTCATTGTTAGAAGGTGCCAAGAGATAGTTAAGGGAGTTTTTGGCTCGAACCAAGGTGTTAGAGGTCCTAAGTTTTAGGATCATGACACAATGATGGAAGTTGCAAAAGTTGTAAAATTGCATGGAAACATTTTGTGTGATTGCATGCAACTTAGTTATACTGGATTCCCTTGAAATCAGGGATGTGGAGTCAAGCAACTTTCCTTGAAACATGGTAAAGGCTTCAAAATAGGTGTGGTTGCTCGTAGAGAGCAGTTAGAATGCTTTGTAATCAAATTTTGGTTTGGAAGAAATAGAGGATCTCTGCATTTTCTGTGTATCTCGTGTGCTTTGATGTGTTAGTGATATCTAATGGTTTATATGCACTGATTTGGCATTGGATATGTGTTTACACAACATATTTTAGCATTCTTTCTTTTGTAAGTAAGTACATTTGATTTAGCTTAGGGGTATGGTGTGAACAAATTAGGATTTAGGGTGTTTACTGTCTTTTCTTGAACAGTCAATCTTTTCCATGGCTCCCCCATGAAGTCTAACCACGGGGTCTTCCTGAGGAGGGATGGATATGTTAGGGGAGCCAGTAGTTTGTATATTTTTAGCATTAGGAAGTGTAGGGAATGGAGCAATGATTTTTAATCTCAAACCCTAGGCGAGCTAAGACTGCCCGGTTAGGAGTTTGAAAGAGAAAACTTGAGAACTTAGGCAGTGGAAGGAACTACTGTACGAAAATAGTACGGTTTCAGGTAGGTCTTAGTCACATTTTTACATGTTGAAAAGGATTGAGGCTTGAACAATCCACTGGTGTGAGGAATCAGCAAGAAATCCTTGAAACCCTATGAATTAGGTCAATTAGCCCTTTCTACCCTAGATTATAGGAATCCACTGTACGGATGATATAGGGGTCTGACACCCTGTGAAACATTTAAAGGACTAAAAAGGGTACCTAGAAGTGAGATTTATTTGCTAGGTTGTTTGACAAGTTTGAGCAAGAATAGCCAAAAAGTGACTGGTAAGGGCTACAAGGAAATAGGCCTCTTCAAGGAAAAATCTTGAGATCGGGTAGTTTGAAAACTAAAGACCCTCCAAGATGCATTCAGTTGAATGTGAAATGCAAGGAGATAGTGACTCTAACACCCCTGCAAGCAGTTCAAGAAAGATGATGAAGTTGGCACTTAGATCCTTCTAGGTGTTGAGAGGAAATATATAATGTCCTTAAACATATGTAATAGATCTTATTTTATTTCCTTACTACTATATACATTCTATTCTCTCATAATCTCCAATCTATATATATAAATATATATAGTTAATCATAGGGATGTCTCCATCTTCCATTGTATTATTCTTTGATATTTCCATAGGTTGGATATATGTGCAACACTTGTCTTTTGGTGATTCTATCTTCTTGTAACCTACTTGGGGTGTGTTCCTTGTGCTTTTAGACTTTTGCAACCTTGCGATTTTTCAAATATGACCTTTGTTAGGATTATCTTTTTCTTTTAACTTAATGGAATGGATTTTTCCCACCAACACATGGACCTTGTTAATATTACCAAAAAACATCGAAATTGTCCAATACTTATTTTGGTGGTGTGCACTCTATAGTATGAAACAAAAAAATGTTTGATACATACAATCCAACTAAACCCATACTTTCATCTAATTTATTTATATAAGGAAAAATTTCAAAATAATTAGTGAGTTTTGGGGGACTTTCAACTAGAATTTACCATAATCCCTTAGATTTTAGTAGTTTTCTCATCTTTATTTTCTATGTGATAATTGTATGGAGTGATGAGCTCAATAGTTTTATATTTCACCATAATAACAATAAATTTCAAGAGAAAAAATAAAATAAAAGCTTAAATGCCTTCAAACCCCCAAAATGCATCAATAGTAAAATTATAACCCCCTAGCAAAAAAAGTGGCACTTATGTGCAATTTTATAAAGTAAAAACCAAAATTGACCGTTTATAAACACACTATGATTTTTACATTTTAGAAAAATGGGATTTTCAAAACTAAAAAATGAAAGTTACAAACAAAATCTTTGCAAATTTTGATTAATTTAAAAAAAGTAATTTTAAAATGTAGGAAAAACTTATGCCTATCACAAATAAGTGCAAGAAAAGCCTTCAAGATGTAAATTTTGTTACCTCGAGTAGAATATAGGAAAATTAGGTGGATCACTAGAAAGAGATTAAAAATATATTTTTGGTACATATAATAAGTCTAAGAAATACCTTCATAGGTGAAAGTTAAGATCATTTAAAAAAAAAATCAACCTTTAAGAGCTTGCAAAGTGGATCCTACAGCCTAGTTTGGTGGTGTGGGTAGTGATGAAACCATAAATTGTCTCATCTTTATCCAAATAAAATCATCTCTTTATTCTTAACAAATCATTTTTGAAGTGGATTTGAGTAAGGCTTGAAATATCTTTAACTTGTTTAAGGTAGAATGTAAAGTAGATGTTTAGTTAGTTATTATTACTCAATGTGATCCAAATTTTTTCCTAACATCTAATATTTCTCCTTGAGTATGTGTAAGATGCTATAATGTAGGTGAATATATTATTAAATAACTCATGTCAAGTATAGTTCTCCAAAGATACTAGTAGCAAAGAGATCCAAAGACATTTGAGGGCTTTGAAGATATTGTGAGAAGCTACAAAATATTCCTCCAACACACTCCATTCTTGCAAGTTTCACTAACCATCAACCATACCAAAATCAATGAGTTGTTCCATGCAGACTCCAAAGACCTCTCACAGTTTTAGGTTTCATGTTGTCCTTTTCCACCAAAGCTAATCACCACAAAGCTTCAATGTCACTACATGTATTAATATGTATTAATTATTTTCCATGATAATCATCAATAATTTTATTAGTAAATTGAATAATAACTCTTATTTTCTCTCATGTGAGAGCATTAGAATATTCCCTAGAAAAAGGTAAAAGAAGAAGAAGATGATATATAAAATTTGCATTTTCATTAAATTAGTGATATCTCCCTCATTTCTTAATTTAAAATTAAAAAAATTTAATGATCTAGAAATATTAACACATTTGGAACAAAACCCAAAAAAAAGTGAGAAAAGTAGCTAAAATTAATTAGTAGTTTATGACAGAGAATCATTGATTTTAAAGTCAACCAAAATTAAAAACAATAGTTTTAGTTTTTTGGGAGTTTGGATAAACACCTCCCAAAGAATACGATACCATATTCACATTATTGGTGGATTGATTGAGTATATTAGGAATAATAATTCCTTAAATAAGATCAAAGAGGGAGAAAAGTAAGGGTGTGTTTAGCTTGAGAAATTAGGTTAGTTTTTAGTTTACTTTCCAACATTATATTTTCAAAATTCTTAGAGTAAATTTGATTCTAATGAGCATTGTATTTCTATAATGCTTAGAGTAGATTCAATTCATATGAGTCTGAGATATTTTAGTCATTTCAATCCTACAAGTGTGAGATATTTTAGTGATTTTAATTCGTGCAAGTCTAAAATATTTTAGTCATTTCAATTTCTACATGTGTGTAGTAGAAGATACTATCATGCAAGTTATCTCTCTTATCTCTTGCATATATTCATGTACACCTCCTTGGATTGATAATTAAATGATGAGGATTACAACAACACCCATCTAGTAGAGTAGTTCTTGTTGCTAGAGCAACATGTTGAAAAAGGGATAGTGGTATAGTGGTAGTTGGCTACCAACATAGTAGAAATTTTGAGTGGGTGTTTTCTAGAGAAAATCCAATGGCCAATAATTTCAGCATGACAATGGATTGAGTAACATAACCAAGGGATGTAAATTTAGTTTCAATAGTATCATTCATAGGTAGGATCACAAACCCCCAATAGAATAGCTAAAAAATGTAACTAGACTTGATAGTGCACTAAAAAAACATAACCTACAAATATTGTATAAATCACACACAATGCTTTCAAATAAAACATTAAAAAACACAAAAAATTCCAAATTTGTACACTTGTGATATCACAAACTATACTCATAGGATATGCCAAAAATGTTTTTGAGGAATATATAGATGACACTAGTACCTACATAGAAATAGTATGGTCTATACAAATTATTTGTATTGTATGGGGATCATATGTCCAAGGTTGGGGGATCTTAGAAAAAATAATTCATGTGTAATCATCAAACCCTAATGAGTTTACTATTAATCCATATATATTTTCACCTTCTATACTCAACTATGAGCTCACTTTTGGGCTAAGATGCACCAATAAAATGCATGGAAATATATTACAAAGAAAATAGAAGGGGCTTATCAACCTAGATCTCTAATACCATGTTAAATTTGGAAAAATAATTTTGCATGTGCATGAATATTCTACAACACCAAAGAACCTTCCACAAGAAAGAACAATAAGAAATGATGTTATATTTTCAATGTTGGTATACTATAAATATAATGAAAATGTATATAGATACCCTTGTATAAATAGGAAAGGGTAAGATAAGTGGCATATTCTTGGGATGAGCATCATGATCACAATGACTTGAGACACAAAAATTAAATTTCCTAAGTAAATAAGTAACTAACTAGTTGTGAGAATGAAACAAAGAAAAATAAGGTGCACGACAAAATGTGATTTCTCAAATGGGTGCACCTATTTTTTTTTTACTAGTTGTTTCATTCAATTATGAGAGCTATAATGTGTAATTAACAATCAGAAAAAAAAAACCTAAAATGATGTGTATATCTTATAAAAAGTGTTTTTTGGGCCTCACTGAGGACTCATTTGCCCAGTAGTGAATGGGTCCCTGCTAGGGTTCTGGTAAATTAATTTTTGGGTCCTGTTCTTCAATGAATGCACTCCAAAATCTCAGGTGTTCAGCTCCTGAAAGTTGGAAAACATTTTTTTAGCTTAGTTTCAGTGATCTTGCAATAAAGATGACAACTTTGCAACTTTAACAATTTTTACAACTTTTGTTCTCCAATTGATCTTCATTCTAAAACCTGCAATCACACATCAAAGAGGAGAAAATTTTGATTGTTAGGGAATAGGGGTTTTCCTTGTTCAAACCCATTTTTCTGTAATTAAACCTTGTAATTAAATAGTGCATAAAAGGAAATGTGAATGAACGATATAATGCCACAACTCACTGATCCTTAATTGAACCTTGGAATACAAATTAGAAATCTTGCATGAAGTGACCTCAAATAATGTAGATCTTGATCACCACACTTGATTAGAAACAACACCTTGAATATGTTTGAATTGGATCTTCAATGTTATATCAACATATTAGCCCAACAACATGCATGGTGGACTATGCCTTTGACATGACAATATGATCTTTGATCGTTGCAATAAACTTCAACAATCTACCCTTGAATGCCTTCTTGAAATGCTCTTGAATGCTCTATAATGCTCTTGTAAAAGTACTCTTGATTGCTTATGAAGATCTAGGATGAAACTATGTGAAATAACCTTGTATATATACTTTAACTTCATATTCAATCCCGAAATTCAAATAACACAAGCCAACATCAGATCTAGGATTTGAAATTATTAAGATCCTTCCAAAAATGCATCCCAATGGGGGGTTTCCTAAGTTAAGGAAGACCTATTCACCATAGGGTGAATGGGTCCTAGCATACTTAACTAGGACATGTTTTGGGGATTGTGAAATAACATGCAAAAAGGGGGTCCTAGGACCTAATGGGGACCCATTCACCAGGTGGCGAATGGGTCCTAGGTCACTATCCTAGGACACATTCCTCATAAAATTAAGTGTTGTGAAATATTATTAATGAGTGTCGGGCTTTATCCCTCAGAAAATGCAATTAATTAGGCTTGGATTTGAATTTAAGTGGGAAATTAAGCTCAAATTAACCTCAATTAATTAATAAGGCCCTATATTAGTGTGAAAGTGTAAAGAAACACTTTACAACACCCTAAATAAGGCACCATTAAGTCCATTTTATCATTAATTTTTCATTCCCAAACTAAGTGTGAAAAAGGGTTACTTTTTTCTAAACTACAAAAAATAAACTAGATAGGTAAAAGACCTCTTCAAACCAAAACTAAAAACTCCAAATGGATAACCTTCCCTCTCAATTACTACTATTTGTCTATTAGTTTCACTTTTTTTTCAGTGAGTCATTTTTTCTTACTCTTGGTCATATTCTATCACCCTACTACTTACTACCCATTTCCTTCACACTTACATTAGCTACCTCCACATGTTCTACCTCATTGCTAGAATAAATCTCCTTGGTCTTGAATCTTGGTTATATTCCATCACCCTACTACTTACTCTCATTTCCTTGAAACTTACATTAGCGTCCTCCACATGTGCTACCCTATAAGTATAATACACCTCCTTTTTAACAACAAATTCCATTTGACACACAAGTTCCTTTGTGTGCCACACATTTTCCACATGATATCCATTCCTTCACACATTATTTTCTATTCCTCCATTACCTATTCAATATTTATCACATAATGTTGATTCTTAGTCATTCCACAATCTATTCAAGTCACATTTTTCTTTTTCAATTTGCTACCCAATTGGTTTGTTTCCTCCTATTGAAATATGTGGTTTAATAATCAAATGATTTTACACCACATGTTGCATTTGGAAGTGGTGGAACCAAAGTTATATTGATAAGATAGACTTTCCTCTCCACATGGTAGTTTCTCATAGGTCCATGTGTGTTCTTTTTTATAACATGGATCATATGAAACATGTGGACCAACTTGGTGGTGTCATGTGTCATCATGTTGGTGTAATGGTGGAACCTACTTCATCTATATTTCCAATTGTTCCCTTTAAAATATTACGATTTACCTTACTCTCACTAACATTTTCTAATATTACTACATGTCACAAATTTAATGATTATTTTTATATTTCTTTTGTTTACATGTATGTATTTACAATACCAATTCCACGCATGTTGTTCCAAAATTGTATTGGTCATTGATCTTACACCATGTTCAAATTGTTTAATATACAACCTATTTTCATTAATTATAACATTGTACACACCATTACTTGGGTCTTTCTCTACTTTTTTATGAGGTGAAGGTTTAAAAAATGGTACACTTGAGTAGTTAAGTCCATATTTGGCATATTTACTATACATTGTTCCTTCTCAAGCCATAGGTAGATTTTTTTTATGTTGGTTTTGACTTTTGTTTTAGTTTGATTCACTCCCTATTTATGTCATATCAACCCTATTTTAGTTTCTTCTTTAATATCCTACTAGTGATAATAAATTGGTAACCTCTAACATGCTCCTTGATTCCCTAGCAACATGACAATTTGTTAAAGGCTTAGAGGATTTTGTGATACATTGCAAGTAATTGTTTATCCATGTATTTAAACTTAAAAAATATTATAGTCTACAAGAAACGTCATCTTTGTGGTTAATATTTAATCTTTGACATGGATTGAGGTTGTGTTTGTATAATGCAATTTTTTAGGTGTGCACCATAAATTTATTGAACTATATGGGCCTAAAAAAAATTGAAACAATTTTTTAACCCATGTGGATTTTCTCCATAGATAAGTATATTTACACTCTCTAAATTAGAATCTAGGTTGTGACAAGTTTCCAAAGATGATATATTTCGATGTTCCACCTACCCATAAGGTTGATTGTAAAGATAAAATATATATATAATTTTTTTAATATTTTTGAAAGGTCGGTATTTAATCCAATTCCTACACTTGTAGTCTAAGATGTATTCTAGGGTTTTAATAATTTTCCTTGTATCATTGTAAGGTAACAGTGTTTTTTGTATGGGTTATGGAAAGTTATTATCAAGTTACATAGTCACAAGATCAGATGTTTCCATGGTTGGTAAGAGTTTCTTAGGTGGAAATATGCTATAAATTCTCTTATGTCATATTTAGTAACATTTTTTCTTTGATAATTATTTATTTTTGTGTAAATATAAAAACAGTTTAAATTATTTGCATTTACCTTTCTCTTAATGAATGAAATATTATTTTGAGTAGAGATGGATGATGAAGAATACATGACATGTGGTATATTTCTTATTATTTTCATGTGTACATATACATTTTTTGGCTTTATTTTATTATCATATACATACCCTTTCATCTTTCATGTTGTGAATTTATTTCTCATTTGATTAGGAACTACTTTAGTTGGGTAAGAGATCAATCTCTTTATTTAGTCAATATTTATGTCACATTTTTACTATAGAAGTACTTGATAGGTCATACTCACATGATTAAATATTACAAACTATAGCATATCCTACAAGAACTTATAGTTAAACACATTTATCGAATCATGTGAGAATGATCTCCAAGATGGAAATATGTATGACATGTTAAGGGGGTTCATAAAAAGTGATACAGACTTATCTTCCATCCATTTTTTCATGTGAATTCTTGTATTAATCTTCTTATTCTAAGTTATTAACATCTATTAATGGTTTCCATTTGGGAATTTCCAATCAAGAATGGTTTCATGTTTATCTCATTTTTCTTTATTTTTCCTATAAAATTCCTTGAGGATCACTCTCTTATATTTTCTAGAGCCTAAAGAAAAATAAAATTTTCCCTATCCTATCTCTTGGAATCAAAATATCCAACCTTTTTTTATATATGTTACCTCTCCACTTGAGTATTTTTTTTTCATTTGTATGAGTAGTTAGCATATATTTCCCAAAATTTTGAAGATATAAATTTGGGAGCCAAAAAAATAAATATAACGCTTACACAAGAGTTAAAAACACATGAGAATGGGACACATAAGTTCATAGATAAAAACAAAAATATCAACAGGGCTGAGTTAAATATGAAAAATGATTAAAAAAATTATGCACATGACTAAACAATAGTGTGAATAGCAGAAAAAGGGATTAAGAATACATAAACTAGAACACCTAAAATGAGTGAAAAACATAGTAAAAAATTTGTAGGATGTGCAATTTTTATTATTATATTTTGCTCCCACTTTAGCAAATTGATGACACATTAGAGGGGAAGAAGCATGATAAATTAGAAAGAATAATAAATCATAGATATTCATGTAAATATCATACATATAGTACCTAAAGATAGATATTAGTTTTTAATTCATTTCCATTATTTTACTTGTATCTAGTCCTACCAAGAATCCAAAGAGAGTAGTCACCATATGCATGCAAGAGAAATACTAAACAACAATATATATATAGGAAATAGAAACATGGAAATACATAAAAATACATAGATACATACATGATTTCATAGTAGAAACAACAAAAAAATAATACAAAATCTCAATAGTCATAATACACTTAAAATGCACAAAAAGCACTCTCTTTTGTAGGCAATTTATGGAGATTAGTTTCATAGAGAAAAGAGGGGAGTGGATAAATCTAAAAATAATACAAATTGAAAAAGGTGATATGGAAATTGGAAACTGAAAACTATAAATTAATTATGATGACAAGGGTTGTAAGGTATCCACCCAAGATAATGTCATACCAAGCCAAAAGGAAAAGGTGTTGATGATGATAATCAACAAAAAAAATAAAAAGATAATTTATAAAAATGGAATTGATGTTTTAATCCTTGGATTTGCAATTGACACACATAAATGGAAAAAGGTAAATGGAAAAAGTGGTGATATCATTATTGGTTATGTGGTAGCTACCTAATTGGATAAGAGGCCAATAAAGAGTCAATCTTTAAAAAAAAAAAGGTTATTGTGATGTTATGAAAAATAATGAGAATGAACAATATAAAATATATTTCCCCTTAAATTGAATAGAAAAAAGGTATGAGCTAATAAATTTAAGGTAAAGTGCTTAGGGGAGAAAGGGAAAGTTGGAAAGGATTTGGAAAAGAGGAAAATATAAAATAGAGGAGGAAAATATTGTTGATTATGCTCTAAATGGTGGTAAGAGAAAGTGACAGTGTCACTAGGGGAATAAGTGGATTGTTCCCTAAGTGATCAATGGAGGAGAGATAATAAGAAGGAAAGAGGGGTGAATATTAAGGTCACACTCCCAAGATATGAGAGAAAAAATAAACTAAAATCCCAAATAAGTGTATCACACCCCCAAGTGTTGAAAAATGGTGATAATATGATGTCCCCAAACTGATGGAGAAATAGTAAAGTAGATAATAGAAAATAGATAAGAGATAAGCAATAGAGGAAAGAGATAAGGGGAATTAAAAAAAATTGATGATCCCAAGGGGGAAAAATAGAAATTACCCTAAAGGAAAGGATAATGTACAAATAAAAGTAAAGGGAAATAAATAAAAATGATGGAAAAAGGAGACAAGAAAGTGCGAAGAGGTAAGCTTCTAACAAAGTGAGATTAAGATAAAATAGAAAATGGGGAGAGAAAAATCAAGATTGAAACAAGACAAGAATAGGAAGAAATTATTACATGTGAAAATAAGGATCACAAGATACATGAGTAGGTTTTGTAATGTGGTCCTAAGTTTATGCACCAAGACAAAGCAAAATTTTTGTAGGCCAAATTATTGTTGTACATTGTAGTGTAACTAGAAGTAAAAAAGAAATTTTATGAAACTAAATTGCCTAGAATGATGTAAAAATTATTCATAAAATTTTGAGGCTCTATGAGGTGTTTTCTACCAAAGAGGTGTAGGTGTTCCACTAAAGGGACATTCTTGGCATTACATCAAATGATTGTTAAACTAGAATTGGAGATTAAATTGATATTTTTAATAATTTATAAAATTATTACACTGTACCATAGAAAAAAAGCAACTTGCTTGATTTTGGGAATAATTTATGATAAATTGGACTTAATGAGGCCTCAATTTGGCATTTTTCACATCCACACTAGGCCTTGGACCCTTTCAAATGCATTTAACGATGTCTTGTGAAGGTGTTGTGAAGTGTTGTAACACATTTCTACACTTTTCTAGACTCTTCTCATTATAATTCATCTAAAAATCACCTTTTTATCCCTTATCAAGTCCTATTCTAAAGTTTTGTAAAGTATTGTAGCAATATTTCATGCTTTTCTAGGCTTGTTATCACTATTTACACCTTTCTTATGCTTTACTTGACCCCTTTATGCACTCATAAGACTTAATTAAGTGTATTTTTGAATGTAAACTTGAAAAACAACATTAAATGTGACTTAATCCCCGATACCCACTTGAAATCCTAGAAGGAGACCCATTCACCATGGGTGGCCAATGAGCCCTCTTGGCTCAAAATTAAGAATAATTAAAAATTCCTTTCAGGTTTTATTTAAAAATACCTTATGTCATCCTATGATGTATTATTGGTTTATTAGGGCGTAAGTGTGTATAAATAAGTGTTTTTAAATCCATTTTAACCCCCATTCAACTAACTCATTCATCATTCATCTATCATTCATCATTCTTCTCAAACAAGCTAAGGCATCAAGAGAGCATTCAAGATCATTTTTTAGACATTCAAAGGATGAATACTCATCTATTGTTGCAAAAATTCAAGATCAATCATCAAGGAAAGTTTTTTATTCCATTTTTGCATGTTTCATTACTTTGTTTCATCATTTTGGTTTAATTACCTACAAAGGGTTCTAACCAAGGAAAACCCCCATGCCCTAACATTCAACATTTCTCTTTATCTTCTTGTGTGTTTGTAGATTTAGGCATCTTGGAAGCTTGAAAATCATTAGGAATCAAGTTGCAAATTTTTTCAAGTCATCTCTTCATTGTCCAAGGAAAAATATCAACAAAAATCCACTTTCATGTTTGGAAATCAAAATTTTAGAGGCAAACACCTGTTAGGAGCCAAAGTGCAGATCGGAGACTTTAGTTTCCACCTTTGAATTTTTAGAAATTCAAAATTGGACTGATTCACCATGGGTGGTGAATGAGTCCCACTGCTAGGCCTAAAATAGGTTTTTTGTAGTTTTGGATACCCATTTGTCTAAAACGAGCTCCGATACAGTTTTCCAAAACTAAGACTGATTCGCCCAGAATGGAAAATAAGTCCCACCAGGCCTAAAAATCAAGATCAACAGCATTTCAGAAGTCATTTCCAGTCTCCATCCATATCTCATGTGCACACTTTCAGTTTCATCCTTTTCTATTCAGTTTTGTTCACATTTCTTGGTGTTTTTGCATTACATAATGTGTTTTCAAACAAGTTGCATTTCAATAGTTTACATTCCTAATCAACCAATTTTATCAATTATCTACATCTAGATCATTTCATTTAGTCATAATTCCATCATACACACATTAGATTGAGTGAACCACCTATATTTTGGGTGTGGGATCTATCTCTTGCCATTAGGTGAAAGACCCTAATTGAGCAAAAGAGACATAGCATCCCTAACTATAAAATCTATGGTTCAAAAATAAACAAGATATTCAAGTCAGTAAAATTCACTAAAATTGGAAGCCAAAATGAGAATTCAAGCTACCTATGACTATAAAAACAAGTCTAAAAAGATAAAATTGTTAGAATAGAAAAGATAAGTTTTTGAGAAAGCTAGGACCCATGAGCTATCCTCCATCAAAGGAGTGGGAATTCCCTTCTAAACGGGAACTCTTGGTAGTAAAATCCCATAGATATAAAATTTTCATGATAGCTCCATAATGACCTAAACACATTTTTCAGTATAGACACCATCACACATTTACTCAAAAGTAGCCACAAAATAGGTAAACTACTAAAGTAAAGCATTAAAGGGGATCCTACCTTAGTCAACCTCCTTATGTTTTTTCCAAAAAAAATACATAAACATGAATTAATTCATAGTAAATTTAATTAGACCATGAAAATGACTAGAAGATAATATAATGGCTAAAAATAAACAAAATGAAAAACCTAATGGAAATGGATGAAACCCTATGATATGTAAAGAAGGGAAACAAGAAAAATGGGATTAACAAGAGGATATGGGAATAAAAAATAAGGAATGATGGAATAATGGAACTATACAAAAATAGAAAGGAAAATGGGGATTTAAGGACTAAAGGATATAGAAATTAAACATCATAATGATATGGGAAGAGAGAGAAAAATAGCCACAATCTCTAATAACAATCATCTAAAGGTATAAGCACAATTAAATTAGAGGAATGATGACTGTAAATGGATGAAATGAGAAGATGTGTCTATTTATAGATTTTTGGAGTATTTTTTGGTAAGTGAAGACCAAAAATATTGAAGGTAAATCATAAATAATGAACTACCAAAATTTGGGAAATTTGGGCAAAGTGGCAAGACCGTCCAAAAGGAGTGGGGATGTTTTGCTATGGGTATGACCCTATAATTTAATTCTAGGAGCCTCATAATTTCATGAAATGATTATAAGAGACAAATAAGGCCAAAGGAAGTGATTTTATACAAAAAGGATCCCAAAAATACAAGAAATAGGGGAAATAGTTTAAAAGGAGTAAAAGACATGCAAATTGGCCCAAAAATTAAATGATGGGTGGATGGAATAAATATAATAC